>BQNB010023957.1:1282-25112 GCA_026074375.1 Tanacetum coccineum | reverse complement strand
ATCCTCTGGTCCCGCCAGGCCACTTGCGCTATAGCTTTCTTTAATAGTTTGGCCTCTTGTTCATACCGTAACCTCAATTGAGAACCCGCTGCTACTTGCTGTGCCAAATTTATGTTATAGCGGCTTAGAAAATCGTCTTGCGGCAAGTGGTGCAACTCCGAAAAGTACCCGGAGGTACTATATGATCCACCACGTCCTAGCATACAGCCGGGGTGTCCAAGCGGCAGTTACTGGTTACACCCCACCCCGGCTGATATATACTTCCAGGTGACCCAACCATGGACGTAAATGAGGTGGACTTCTCAGAATCAGGATCTTCTGCGACTGGCACCTTCTTGGAAGATCTGCATTAGCAAAGCAAGACACATATAGTTTGTTAACATGACTACACTTTTGGGATATTTACATATAAAAAACAAACGAAGAGAATCAAAAAGAGATCATGGATCCGATCACTTACTGGGCAATATCTTGCTCAGGGGTTGGTCGTGGCTCCGCGTATGACAACGGATCCGGATCGCTCACGGGTGTCTCTTGTGTAGCAGGTGCAGGGACGGCGGAGCCCGCCTCTATTTCAATCGCTGCCAGGGACTTCCCCCCAAGTGTACTCTGCGAGGGGCGGGAGGCGACGTGATCCTTCCTCAATACCTTGGGTGGTGCGTTGGCCTCTGTTCCCTCATTTCCTCTCTTACGACGCCTTTTGTTCACAACAAGCTCCATTGCGGTCACCTCCTTCTCCGGACTTGCCTCGGGAATGACCTACGTGGTCTCTATATCGCCCCTCTCAGTAATTACTAGAGGTGGGTTTTCATCGGCGAAGTCTAGCGGTGATTTCTCTATGGCGGCCGATGTCCCAGAGGATCCTGACGCCACGATCGTGTCTTCCATTTCTATTACACCGTTTGCGGTAGCAATCAACAGCAGCACCTCGTAGGCGGCACGAGGCCGAGTCCTGGTCCTCACCTTAGAGGGGTTGGGGGCGCTGATTAGGTTGAACAGGTTCATATTTGCATACACATAAGAATCGTTAGAATATAGTCATGCTTACACAAGAGGTATATACAATCTGACAACACCCACCCCGACCATCGTCATAAAGGAACGTTGGGTACTCATCATTCCCCAGAAGGTAGTTCCGGCTAAGCCCTACTAGGCATAAGAGGGCTTTCGGCTGTTTTTGGATAGGGGTGCGGCGTGTGTTCAAAGTTGTTACGTCCACCATAGAATAGGAGTCTGTTGGGGGTATTCCATCCTTTGGGGCATTTGTACACCAGTCCACGACGGTGGGGAAACAGCCAATCCAACAACAATAACGGAAGCGGCAGAAATCAGTGGATTCATAGAAACCCTCTACCATTCTACCCTGAAAATCGAATTCCCAGTTCTTTAGAGAATTCAAGGGGCTTTTGTATAAACATTGTGGTGGTGTTATCCTCCCCACTGCCTAAAGTAGGCTAAACAACATCCATCGACATAGGAGTTAGACGGTAGGAAGTGAACATAGAAACACATAGAATAGACTTTTAGTTGTGTTGGGACATTTCAAGACGCGGCAAGTTGTATTCAAAGTGGCTCACTTTATGCCGCGCCTAATCGGAACTGACATTGTGAGAAGTAAATTTAGAAGTTACCAAGGAGAGATCGAAAAGAACACTGTGAAATAAGCATAACAAAAAGTTTGCAAATTAAAAAACTTGGTGTAAAACACCGATCTTTGCCCTCTGAAAGTCCACATGGTTCGGGCTCATAGGCCAGGAACAAATCATGATGCAGCTCTCCGGTATACCATACTCACAGGTAAACTTCAACAAGATACTCTTGGAATTGTTATACGGCGTCCTCAAGCTTATTGTATCCCTAACCCATTTTTAATCAGTTTCTAGAAGGGGCGCGGTGTACTAACCTGTTGTGACGAGTTTCCGTGAAAATAAATGACGAGTGCGGTTGTATGTGTAATAATGGCGGTATAGTTTGAAAACTTTAGAAATATGCACAGTGATCACTGGCCCTATTTATACTATGTCCTCGACAGTTGTGCCTAGTTGGATGTTTGACACGTGTCCTCCACTAACTCTTTGGATGACTATGATCGAGAGGTAGCCGAACTGGTTGTGGGCCCACATGTCCCATCAATCAGCCGTTTTCGCCGTTTCTCGATAAGGGGGCCTATCATTACGCTTCGGGACTCCACATCCGGCTTCGGAGGTTCCGTCTTTCCAGGAAGGTTCGAAGTCTTTATAGTCTAGGAACCGTGACCGCGGTCCCGGCCACGGTCACATCTCCTAGACTGGGGGGACATGATGACGTATAGTATGGGTCGGCCCAACCCACTCATACGACTATGGGCTTGGTAGCTGGTAATGGGCCCCCGACCCACCCCCGCAAATCTGCGGATCTGGATTTCCACTTTGGACTTCCATTACCATACGGGCCGTAGCTGCCTAGTCAATCCGCGACCGCGACATCTCCACAAGTTATCTTTAAGAAAAGATAATCTAATTAAATAAGAGATATGCTTTACTTATTTAAATCAGTTAGGATAATTTCAAATCCCGATAATATTGGTCGTATCTTGGGCCGAAAGTTGGTCATTAATTGACAATTTAATTGGCGGTTATTATTTGACTCAAATGTTTATAACTGTAAATTAATGGGTTATTATTGACAATTTAATTGGCGGTTATTATTTGACTCAAATGTTTATAACAGAAAATTAATGAATCATTATTAAGGCATTAATTGACATTGATTGCACCATTACACCACATGCATATGAATTTGTATAAATAGATGGCAATCTCAACCATTCCAATACAAAACAACAAGAAAAACACACAAGAGAGAAAAACTCCATTAACAAGTTTTCCAGCAGTCTTTTCGATCAGAAGCACTCGGTTTTTCGTGATATTTCAGGCAAGTATGTCAGGTCCGGCTGTACAACAGCTTTGAACGTTGTACCCTGAAAACAGACGGCGAATCTTTTTTAAGAGAAGCGTGTCCAACACGTGCCTCGTTCCATGACCTTTTACTGTTTTCTTATTTATCGTTCATAGTGTCTGTCTTCTGCTTCTACCCAATTCTGTCTGTTTTATTTTCCGTTGTTTAATTTATGTTAATCTTTTATATAATAAAAGAATTACATCATTTCGGAGTTTTCTATCAAATTGAATCTTATGAATTAAAAAGTTGGACCAATCAGATGGCTTGATTTTGCCACGTAGGCAAAATCGTGCATTCTGATTGGTCAATAAAAAGTCAAAATTGAATTAATTTTGTCAAGATTAAAAAATTTTGGTGGAGAATTTTGATGTAGAAAAAAAACACATAAAAATATATGTGTCAAATTTATGAAAACAAAAACTTGAAAAAAGAGGAGGTATTTAAAAAAACTTTAGTGGTTTAATTTTAATTTTAAATAAATTATATGGAGTTAAGTGTAAATTTATAAATTTACAAATTATATTATAACTTTAAAAAATAAACAAATAACCCCTTAAACTTTATACCGCTAGACTTTATATTTTAAAATACAACAAACGCAAATACTTCTTACTTCAAACAAAGATTTAACATTATTTAATCACATCTCAAATCTACCCCAAGACTTTTTAGTGAATTTTTCATTATCGGTATAAAATCATGTTGTACAACCGAATAGAAAAACGTCGAAGCACATAAATTATCGTATATAAAGAAAAAGAGTTTTCTAGCTATTCATTGATGGGTTTGAAAGAAATTACATTTTCTTTTCTTTTGGTTTAATACGTACTAAAATTATAACAATTGAATTTCTGAAAAAGTATTTATTTCATTGACATATTTTCTAAAGTGGAAGACAATGGTTCGAATATAACGAGGAGAAAATTAATCCCCTTGTGGCTTCGGAGGTTCACTTCAGCCGACTCCGGGCTACCTAAAAGGGTAGTTTCGCTAGGATTAGTTGGCTTACAATATCGAATCAAAAAACAGGTAAATAAAAAAAAATATTACTAATTATCTTACTACGTAATTTATAAAAGATTTAATAAATTTATTCTCTTCATATAATTTCTATAATACTCTATACATAACTTATAAAACAGAAAAAATAAAAATTATATATATTTAAAAAAAACATAATGTTTAAACCCCGTGCATGCACGGGCATTAAAACTAGTTGGTGTAATACAAGTCATTAACAAGTCTTTATTCTAACAAGATACTCACACATAGGTTTAGGCATATAATTAGGCACACCGGTTAGTCATCCCAACAAGCTCCCATATAATAATATAACAGATCCGAAGTTTTTATAAACCGGTCTCTAATCGACCCGGTAGAGTTCACAGGTTAACCGGTTCGACCAGACCCGGTTCAACCCGGTCTTCATAAACAAAAAAATAAAAAATTTGTAAATAAATTAAAAAAGTATATTATATATATATATATATATTAGAATATATATAAACCTATATATATAGAGATATATCTATAATATATATATATATAATATATATTATATATATAAAATATATATCCAAAAAATATTTCTATATTGAGCAATAAAACTATTTATTAACAATATAACAATTAAAAACAAATTACGTCTCAATTAATATACACATTATATGTTTTTTATTGTAAAAAATCAACGAATAAATTAAAATCCCGGGCTGGTCGCGATAACTGAATTGAACCCGGTTCACTCCAAACCCTCTTAGTCTAACCGGGTTTTCGAAAATAGTTGAAACCCGGTTTAATGATGACCCTTTTTTTCGACGGAATCGATTCAAAATGGCCGGTCAACCGGTTTCAAAACATTGGTAACAATTCATCAAGTCTTAAAGACTTAGATGCATATAAAACTTTGTTCCACAATTGATGCATTGGTCATTTAATGATGTAGATTCTTTTTTAATTAGTTGCATTAATTGGTGTAATACAAGTCTTTCTTCAAAAAAATCATTAACAAGTGTTTATTCTGATGGTTCTAGTCATTCAAATAGTAAAAAGTCATATGTAAACTAACCCTATTGGAGCTAGATGCTTTAATTGCGTGTTTTTTACTATATAATTATAGTTGCAGTTACGTTATCAAACACTGTTTTTTAAACAAACACTACCTCAGGCTACTCCTTCTGTAACTTTCTACGTGTCGCCAAACATAGCCTAAGTATTCAACTTTATTGGGGTCGGTTCTTTGTTTTCATATTGTGATTTTTATCAGGGGAAAAATACTAACCATACGGATAACGCATCGACCGCAATTTCAGCATTCTTTAAATAACCAGCAAAAAGTATCAATGCCATAAAGTACCATGTTTCCAAGCTACAACAAATATTCGAAACTCATTATTTACCATAAGTTATAAGATGATAAAGTTGGCGATCTAAACTTACTAAAAAATGTTACGTTTTTAGACAGTTATGGGTAAAACCCGTTAGGTCGAGCTCAATGAAAAAAGTAATACATACCAAAGCATGACAGCCGATGCTAAAGAAAGTTTAACGAATCCCCACAGATTACTAAACGCGGCCCAGCTGAACCCTGACCATGCTCGACCACATGTACCGCTAAGAATATAAACCATCTGAGCCACAACCATGAACCACCATGAAAAATTAAGCACCAAAGCTCCTCCCCATAAGCCCCATCCCAATTTTAACATAAACAACCAACTAAAAAAGACATGGAGGACCAACGCTACTCCGGCTATGGAAGCCATCACCATTATCTTACTTTGCGCCTGAAGAAACTTCGCTTGAGGTAGTTTGACGACATGGCGAAAAGCGGTGAATACATCCATAGGTGCCATTTTCCCAGCCGCGTGTGATATTTCTTTAGTTTGCCCGATTAAAAGAAGCATTGGTGTTGCGAAAATGTAAAGGTTCATCATGATTAGACCAGTGGCTAACAAAATAACCCATGATCTTTGCATGTATATTCCTAACATATCGACCTGCCCTGCTCCAAATGCTTGTCCACACAATGTTTCTAATGCACTTCCCATTCCAACCTGCGGATTTCGTCCATTATATATCAACAAATCATTTGATTTTCCTGTTTCTGTTATGGGGTGCTTAAATTGCTTATTTTAAACTCATTCCTTACATAAATAAAAAGACTTACCAACATGATTACTTTTAAGTTCTTAGATACTATCTAAACACTAAAAATTATACTACATAAAAATAAAAGTATAGATAGATGGATACACTATTAAGGAATCTGAAACACACACTTTTCGGGAAGTTCCACAAGTATTATTAATTAAAAAAATTTGCTATCAACTAGGGGTGAAAACGATCCGAGCCCGAGCCTGTCATCGCTCGAGCTCGTTTAAGTTTTATAAAGCTTGAGCTCGAGCTTGGCTCGGTTCGAGCCTTATTTTTTAAGCTCGAGATCAGCTCATGGTATGTTAAACAGGCTCGGCTCGACCTCTACTCGTTTATTAGATTTGACAATGAAACATTAAAACTTGGCTCGAGCTCAGCTCGTAATACATCTATTTGAGCTCGCTAATAAGCTTGTGATTGAGCTCGTTAATAAGCTCGCCTATAATAATAAAAGTGCATTACATTTAATATATGTGAAATAGTACTTAAAATATCCTAGTGTCATTTAAGCTCGTTTACGCGTGAATCGAGCTTTGTATGTAAAGCTCGGGCTCGAGCTCAATTAATAAATGAGCTGCAACTTACACTCAAGCTCGCTCGAGCTCGTTTAAGCTTGGCTCGAGCTTTTTATCGACCCGATTGCGAGCTTTTCACGAGCGACTCAGCTCATTTCGACTCTGCCAACCAAAAAGTTTAGTCTTTGGTTAACCGGTTAAGTACCATAAACATCATGAACTTCATTAAGTGACTATTTTGCTAAGAAAACATATCAACGATAAAAATAACAAATTACATGGTCATTTGCCTAGAGTATGTGACTGACATACGTGAATTTCAATCCTATGAGACATATTTGAAATATTTGGTGGTGTGAATGTGTGTGTGTGTGTATATATATATATATATATAATCCGGATCGATTGAGAAGGTTTTAATTTTGAGAAAATTGAGAAAGTTTTTAAAAATGATAGATTTTTAACTTTGATTCAAGTTTTTCAAGCGTAAAACTCATTTTAATGTGATATAATTCAAAATGTGTAAAAAAAATTCGAATCAATGTTAAAAAATTTATCGTTTTTGCAATATAAGTAAATACTGAATCTTCTATACAAATTTAAGGAATCATTACCATAACTCGATTTTAGCAATGATTTGTGAATCAGTGATTTATAGCTTTGATTCACTATTAAATGATGTTTACTTGTGAATTAAATCAAAAAATATGAATCAATTTGCTCGAACGTAGATTTCTCAATCTTCTCAAAATAAAAACATTCTCAACGGAACCAGAGCCATATATTATATATGGGAAGTGATACTCACACCACAAAAAGTGATGTGAACACCACAATATCACATCACTAATGCATATGTTACAACATCATATATGCATAATTGTAGTGTGCAAATCACTTTTTATGGTGTGAGTATCGCTTCCTATTATATATATATATATATATATATATAGTAGGGATCTAATGAGAAAATTAATGAAGAATAAGAAGAGATAGAGACCATTTGATCAAAAGATCAAAGGCTAGAAATGAATAATGGCAAATTTGTAAATAACAAAGGTTCCTATTTAGCCTAGCAGGGTAGAAAAGTAAATTGCACTTATTTCTATCTTTTTTATTCATAACCGTCGTCTTCCAAGTGCCAATCCGTCCCGATGATGCATCGATTTCACATATTTTAATGCTTTTTATATTAAAGAATATATGCACCTTTTTTGTGAGATCATACGCACCTAATAATTTATATCATAGGAAATTTGTTTGATATACAAATTAACATTATGCATCTGTTCTTTTATCTACTCGTATAAACATAGCATCTTTATACAATTAAGTGCCCATTTGGTTTGTAGATGGGTTTATGATTTGAATTTGAATTTTGTTTAGGATTTAGATTTGAAATTAATGTTGAAGAGAGAAAATAATATTTAAAAATATAATATATTAAAATATGAATTTAATATAAGTTTTACTTTTTATTTTATAAAATTTTAATTTTAAAAAAAGAATAAAAAGAAAAACTAGTGGCTGGTACTTTCGATGGACCCACATATTAAACAAAACCAAGCAAATCCTAACTATCCAATTGACTTTTCTAAAATCCTTACTATTTGGCTTCAGTTAGTTACTATTTCTAGCCCTATATTTTCGTACCAAACAGATATTTTTAACTTTGAGTCATAACCCAAAGCCCAACCCCTCATAACAACGGCCCTAAAGCGTGCGTTTACACCCGATAATTAACCATGCATCTTTTATTTATCCAAAAGGCATATCGCATGGATACATGCATCTATTGAATTAATTAGATGCATATAAGACAATACGCAATAGAACTTAGATGCATTCAAGACAGTGTGCAATAGAAATTAGATGCATTTGAACGAGTATACAATAAAAGATAGACACAACCAGTAATATTTGTCATTAATATAATTTAACACATGCATGCATTTTAGTGTTGCATATGTACGTTCCTGAAAGTGAATATTTCGAAGAAGAAAGATGATTTGAGATGCATATGAAAAAGGAGATTTGAAATCCAGAAAAATTAGGATGAAGTTACGTATCAAGTGTAGTGGAATATGTCAAAAATACCCTTATTCTTAAATAAAATTAATTGGTTGAGATTACTTCTTATTCTTCCTATTTTAAGTTTACTTCTTATTTGATCCTTACTACACATATATATATATATATATATATATAATCAAAATATATGACTAACCATGATTCCCAAAGAGAAACCCGCAATAACCGAGTTTTCGATCGAAAAAGCAGCAAGATCAAGAGTTCCGACATGACCAGCAAACGTTTGAGTGACAGCACCAAGTGAGTATTGACAAACAGAAGTAAAAATAGCAGGACCAGCAAGATACCATAGTTTCTTAGACTCAACACCAAATTGCACTAAGAAATCTTTTACTCCATTAATCGGAGGGATATCTTCGATATCGCCAGTGAAGTGAGCGTTTTTGGAAACAAGAAGCGGGATTTCACCATTATTCTCCATTCAATTATCACACATAGACAAAGTGTAGTTTTGTGTGTGTGAGAAAAGATGGTTAGAATTAGTGGCTATAGATTTGTTACTTGACGTCCACTTATATTGAATCTTTTGAGCATTTAGCCACCTACCCTTTTAATAATTAGTACTTTCCGTCAATGCCCATCCAATTAATATTCGAATACATGAATATTTGCTAGACGTCGAATTTTAACAAACTTATTACTTTTCCACGTTTCAAGTTTTTTGTTAAGAAGAAAAAGGTAAAAACGTAAGATGCAAACAATCAGAGTATATATTTTTTGTGTATCAGCTAATAGCAGCTTTATACTTCTATTGAAATCAACAAACTAATTTGATGTATACAAGTGCAAATTGAAATAAACTAACTAGTTTGAAGTATCATGTATACAATTGCAAATTGAAATAACCAAACTAATTTGATGTATACAAGTGCAAATTGAAATAAACCAACTAGTTTGATGTATTATGTATACAAGTGCAAATTGAAATAATCAAACTAATTTGATATACGTCCAAGGATGTGTGTGGTCAAATGGAAACGAAAACTTGCATTTCTATGTTAGACAATAAAACATTCGTAGGTATAACTTTATTATTGATCACTATTTATAAAGTACAAATGCATAACTTTAAAAATCTAATGGACCCTAAACTCACAAACGGGCTTGGGCTTATTTATTTATTGGCTAATACCCCCCCTCCCCGCCTCCGCAGTCTGAGCGGGGAAATCGCGAAAGCTCGGATTGGAGTAGTAAACCAGACAAGAAAAAGAAAAAAACATTAACATAATAAAAACATAACTTTAGTAGACTCGTAACAAAACTGTACCAACGGTCGACTTTAGTCGACTGGTACCAACAGTCGGCTAAGTCGACTGGTAACACAACCGTACCAACGGTCGACTTTAGGGACTGGTACCAACAGTCAACTTTAGTCGACTGGTAATAAAGCCGTACGAACCATCGACTAACAAACAAACAATAAAACAACTATAATTTATAAACCTCACTATCTCTTTCATGTGTGATGATTTTTTGTCTCTTTGCTCGAACCTCCAATGGACATCGGCGCCACGAAAAAATTACGTGAATGGATATGTCAAGTCTTCTTTCCCCACATCTTCAAACCTGATAAACTTTAGAAGACACGCACTCTTTCAGATAGGGTTTGTTGATCATACGATAGTTTTGGTGGTAAATGGTCGTGAAAATATTAAAGACGGAGGATATTTTATTTTTTTAAGGATTAAAAGGCGGTGACTAGGTCTGAAGATCAGACCCGCTCCGATACCATATTAGACAATGAATAACACCGTAGGTATAACTTTATTATTGATCACTATTTATAGAGTACAAATGCATAATCCTTAAAACCTAATGGACCCTAAACCCACAAACGGGCTTGGGCTTATTTATTTATTGGCTAATATTCTAACCCTGAAAACTGAAAAGCATGTATATTTTTCTGATGTCTTAAAAAAGTGGCATGCTATTGTTTTCAACGAAGGATTAGGCTGATGTGCGTTGTTGCGGAGCTTAATAGCATAGCTACGCAATGTTAGATCTAATAAATTTAACGGATATCACTTATTGTAACGACGTCTGAAATTCATCAACATAATGAGCAGCATAAATTTTCTAACGTGTATTTTTTCTCATAATTGAAAAAGAGCTCGGTGTATCTAAAATCTAGGAAAAAAAACTATGTATGAACTTCATTCAAATTGTTACAAAAGGTAATGATATAGTTAGAAAACTTATATGCGTTTAGAGCACCAACTGTTGAACTATCAAACAAAGAACTCTACAATTTATGGTTCATGAGAGGATAAGCTATGCGAGAAGCTGAAAATAAAACCGTCAAAATGATTTGGGAAGCAAAAGAGGAACATCAAAATATCATTGAGATAACGTCCAAAAACATGTTGTTTCATCGCAAGACTGAGCAGGTTGATGTTCAAAACATGGATGATGTCAATATTGATGGCGTTGGAGCCACAATTCCAGAAAGTAATTGTTGTCCAACGATTATAGAAGAAAATAAGGATCTTCTTTGTTCAGTTGCAGCATGTGCACTTTTGGGTTTGTAAAAGAGCTGGCAAATGGTTCAAGCTTTTCTAACACCTTAAAAAGTGATTTTTGCTATACATTAAAATAATATTACATAAACATGCTAGAAAAGTATATGCTAGATTGCTACACTGACCAGGAAGATCTTCACGGCTCAGCGACATTGTGGTAAAACAGTTGGCTGTAAGAATAACCAAAGTTGACTCCATTGATCACACAATCTTACTTTTGCTGTTGACTTCATGTACAAACATTGAAAAGAATTAGACATTTATGAATTGAATATATTACAATCGAAAATAACAACAACATGTAATGACACGCCATGGAAAACTAAAAACAACCTTTACACATCAAATCTAAAATACAGGTTTAGGTTTATGAGAGCCTACAGCAATAAAGGACGCAAAAAACTAACATCCTACATTAGAGGAAGCAAACAAATCTCGCATAAATATACCTAGGATGAACACAACATAGCATGCCTCAACTTGGTATCAAAGATTTGGCATAAGCTTCATGATTCTGTTGACGTTGATAGGGGTATAAGTATATTTGCCTAATATGTTTCGGTGTAGGAGGTGTCTCTACAGTGTTTAATTTTGTATTTAGAGTATGCTCAATAATATAATGGAAGGGTGGGAGAAACTGCTTAACGGCTAAAATGGTTGCTCAAATGAGGTCCGTTTCTAATCCCTAGAATGCTTTTTTATCTTTGTCGTCATTTTTAAACCCCATGTTGATCACTTTTCCAGAGTATAGCAATACCAATTTGAATTCCTATCAAATACATGAGACTCACACAAAAGCAATAAATAGCATACCCCACAAAACCCATATGATGAAAGCCACCAATGACCCGTGGCGAACATAAGGGATATCAGAAGTCCGTAACCACATAATCTATCCCATAAAACCGTAAACTGCCACCCAAAATGCCGTCTTCTGCACAAATGATAGTTTTGGATCCCAGCAATGCTATATTCATCCGATCATATCCAACCATCATATAGAACCTTTATGCCGATTTCTTACACCCTCCTCACTCTAACATTTTCATGCCACGACGCCATTTTTTTATAGCCCAAACACAAAAGAAACTGATCTTTTAATAAAGCTATCAAGAATTTTTACATGTTTACTCAGATATAATAGCGGATGCAAAAATCATGTGCAATTTACTACGCACAATAAAGTATGCAAATAAGTTGAATCATCCAAGACTAATATCTGATAATTTAAAGGATCAACGCTACAAATTTAATTTATACCCATGTTTTAATACCTCTTGAGTTTAAGATGCACAAAAACCCCTCCATAACAGCATCATTACCACTTTGAAACCATGAATTCAGAAATAAAAACAGATCATTAACGGTCTCTAAAACTCCAAAGACAATCAAATAGCTACACTGAATGACATCAAGTAAAAACGACAACATAAATATGTTTCCTTTATAAAATGACTCTATATACCATAACTTATACAGTGCATATAAAATCATGCCATAATTAAGAAATTAGAAATTCTAAGGTCACCTTAAACGCAGCTTATAAACTCAGAAGCTATATCTACACATAAAGGTTTAAATAAGACACCAAAACATGGCATCAAGCTTAAACAAACACAAACCACACATGTAGAAAAACATAAATACATATCATACTTATAAAAAAAATTAACTAACACAAACACAAATACATCAGTTCCCTTTATCAATTAACGACACTTATCAACTTACCAACCATAACCATACGCAGCCTATAAAATTATGCAATAAATTAAAATGAAAAATCTTTATACAGAAAATATTGAATAAATAAATCATCAAACTTGAGATGCAGTAATGGGACCAACAGGACAACGACAACTACCGAACAACACCACACGCCAACCACTATCAAGTGCCGTAAACAACAAACCTGGCAGCTAACATTATACTAATTATTTCAGTTAAGATAAACGTACAAAAGTTGGGGAAAAATAACACTCAGATAACAATGCAAATGCACAAATGCAATACAACCCCAACCATATTTAACAAACCAATCTACAACTAATGCAAAGCATATAGACCAACAAACTTCATAAAAACATTTATAATCCAAAAACACACGGCTTGCAACGCTCAAAACTCATCAATTATAACAACGTCTGAAGAACACCAAACAAATTCATATGATAAAGCCGAGAAAATAGTGGATCCAACATTCTAATCTTTTATACATGCCAGATAAAACTAAATCAAAAAGATCATTACGATTCTAAATACACAAATAGCAAAACTTTAGCAATAACAACAACAACTATTGCATAGAACACAAAAACCATAAGACCACAAAATTAAACAAACGTACCACTTCAACTACAATAATAGTGACTGCTAGGCACCAAAACATGGCAACAAGTTTAAACAAACACAACATAAACATAAATGTAGAAAACCTGATAACATTAAATATTTAATACTTTTAATATCAAAAATCCCTACGTAAATGCTTGTAATTAACGTTTATCTACCTTGATATTGGTACTTATTCACTTTTTATGCTAAGTTCAGCTGGAAACACATGCATTTGGATGTTTTGGCATGTAAATTGGACTTAAATGGACTCAGAGATACGTACAACAAGGATTAAGCCGTAACCACATCGACAAGGTTACGGCGTAAACATTACGAGTCATGGTTACGGCGCAAACATTACACGTCAATAAGGCTTCAGTTGCTGAGTCAGCATTATGCCGTAATCCCATCATTTGATTACGCCGCAACATTATATTTGCCTATGAAATAGAAGTCTTCGTCAGCATGATTACGGCGTAACCTCATGCTTACATTACGCCGTAACAAACTCAAAGTCTATAAAAGGAATGCATTTCAGCTTATTTGAGATATCTCCATGCCCAGAGCCCATACAAGGGTGTGGAGAGAAACCTCTCTTCATCAGCATAGATAAAGATAGGAAGGAAGGAAGAAGGAACCATGTAACATGTGACAGATTTAGTTTTAGGAATTGTAGTATTCATTCTATGATTTCCTAGATCTAGCATGGTGTAATTCTCCTTAATATTATCACTGTTTTATTTCCTTTTAGTATCCTTTATCTTCCTGTTATTATCATCATTATTTGTTTATTACTTTGATTACAAGAACTTAGTCTAGGTTTTGAGTTAAGGTTGTGAGATCATTAAGTGTAAAGATACCCTCTTCACTAAAGTAATCTCTATCCTCCAGTTGAGTTACCCACGTTCATTAGTGGTCCGTCCTACACCTATTAGGCGTTCCCTTAGCCTTAAGATTGAAATTAAGTTTCCTATATCTTTTGCATTCTGCTTGACCATAGTATAATCCCGGCCCTTGCTTCACAGGAAGCAAGCTTCTACCATAGGATCTAGCTATGGTATTAGGCGTGATTTACATTAGAGTCATGTTTACTCTATCATTAAGCCATTAGAGGAATTAACCACTAAGAACTAAGAATAGGTCAATTCCCTCGCGGGTTCATTCCACCTAGTAATCATAGGCTAACAATGATGATATTCTTAATTTAGCATCACCTCAGATAATTATAATAATAAATTGCACCAAAAGGAGATTTGGGAACTAATTGGTTTGATTCAAGGATAGTATACCTTCGTCCTTAGCATTTCTTTTCCTCCTGCTTTTATTTCTACAAACTTGTTTAATCTTCATTTCTTTCGTAATTGTCTTATTTCATTAAATGACTATTCTTGGGAACGACCTTGGCTTTACCAAATCTACACTATTTGCGATCGGGTTCTCTGCTCGTAAGTGCGTTTTGTGAAACGAGTTTTATAAATTTAAAACTTGACTAAAGAATATTTAAAAGAAAATACGCATCAAGTTTTTGGCGCCGCTGCCGGGGAATAGTTTATTTTGATGAATTAAGACTTAATCATGTTACTAATCATCTCTTTTAAGCATATACTTCTAGATACAGATACAATCAACGCAAGGACTAGCTTTCCACTGATGGATGCGGGAACATTAATCTCCCGCAATAAGACAATGTAGCCGAAGGAGAGTCGAACTTAAAGACTCGTTAAATAAACAAAAGTGCTAGTCAGGAGACAACCCAAAAGGTTCTTTTAAATTTTTGCATAGCAATAATGTTTTCTTGGTCATTCAAATGTTACGCCGTAACCAAGGTCGAGGGTTACGACATAATAGTCATTTAAATAAATTATGGGTATTTTTTAAACGACTTTAAATACTTTACGACGTAACCTATACGAACTGTTACGTCGTAAACTTTTCCTACTGTTCCTAATCAATCCCTTATGGCAGGTAAATATTCTTCCATTCATTCTTTGAATGTAATCTTAATAAGCAATGTTATCTGTCTTGTTTGATTTTTCCATCTACAAGTTAATTGATTGATTAGTACATTCTTAAAAATTATTCCCTACCCAAACTTAAACTCATTTTAATAAAATTGACGTAAGAGGGAATGATTTATTTGAAATATCGAAAGATTCTTTGTAAGAATGTTTTATTAGATAGGGGCACCAATCCAATTCTATTTATTAAAACTTGGTTAAAACGGGAGGGTATTTAAGGAGGGAGAAATAGGAAAACTATTGATAAGAATGTTAGATAGGGGCACCAATCCAATTATATTTATTAAATCTTGGTTAAAACGGGAGTATTTAAGGAGAAATAGGAATTTTTGTGGCTGAAAATAACCTGTAAGTAGTGTATGGAAATAGACGTAAGCAGTGTTTACGCCGTAATCGTTGTAACAGTTACGGCGTAAAAAGGTATGTTACGGCGTAACACATACTAGGGTTACGCCGTAATGTCCTCCTGATTTCTTAATTTTAAGAGTATCTTGATACCAATTCGCCATATAACTTTTGAAAGTTTGTTTCCCAGGTGTTTCCAGCGAATGGCTGAAATTTAAAAACAAGGAATTCTCATCTGAAATCCAAAAAGAGTTCCGCAAGAAACTCTCAAAACATTATAGGAAGGAACTAGAGAGACCCAAAGCCCTTGACATTGATGAATTTACTTCTCTTCACAAATGGATAGTTCTCTAAAATCTTAATCAGCTTTGTCATGTTAGTTATACGCAGGATGATAGGACTTTTACTTCTCAAGCATGGAACATGTTGTTTAGGATTCTGGAGCAAGTAGTCAGGGAGTATGTTATGGAGTTCTTATCGAGTTTTACCTTTAGGGAGAACATCATGGATTTGGACAATGACGACACTATGATTTTTCAGTTAGGAGGGATTAGAAGAAGTATGACTATGCGGCAGTTTATTTTGGCATTAGGATTGTACACGCCGAGGAGATGGGCAATGCCTTGTTCGAACCATTTCATGAATCATGCTTTAGGAATAGGCCCAACAACTACAATCCCACTGAATACTTCATTAACATTTCTACACGAAATCACTATGACACCCGGCTCCCCCATCCTACACCTTAATCCGTAGCCCCATTCGCCTTTTGGTGCATCGTTTGCTCACCTTGTCTGTTGCAGGTAGGTACAGTGGAAAGGAGAAAGTCACTTTGGATGACTTGTTCTTATTGCATTGTATGGATGGAGGAGCTAAGGTGGATGTTCCATGGCATGCAGCCAAGTTTTTCACTGACAAAGCAAAAGGGTACAAGAAGAAAAGTCTAATTGTAGGAGCACATTTGATTGGAAAAATTGCTAGGTCATATGAGTTAATGACCTAGAGGTCTTTGAAGAGTGTTACTTTAGGTCCAGAGACTTCACTTTTTAGTGTGGCAAAGTTGGTGGATATGGGTATATGTAAGTATAATGGATTGGGTTATGGTGAGATGGTTGATGATCTCCCCGATAATGGCAAGGACGAGGCTGCTAAAGCAGGAGTTGGAGAGGGTCAGGATGATGACGGAGGAGTGAGGCGACGCCCTAATATGACCTTTTCCAACAGGCTCAGAGCTATGGACGAGAGATTAGGAGACATTCAGACCAACATCTCAACTTTGAGCACTGAGGTTGATGACCTCACTTATGTCGTATCAAGGATGTCTGAGTAATATGGTCAGTTTTGTGGTGAGTTTAGACAGATGAGGTTGGAGCAACAAAGGTTTCAGACATGGAACACCGATCATATTTCTTAATTGCTATCTTTCCACCACATTGACCACACCTGTTACGATGGGACCCCCTACTCTTATGTTCTAAACATTCCCGATCTCGGGGTTCAGCAGAGTGTGAACTTCATGTCCAACACTCCCGTCTACTCCACTGCTCCATCTTCCTCTCCTAACCTATTCGGTTTGTTTGGTGATGCTAATACAGGGCCCTCCACTTCTCAAAACCAAGGAAAAGACATGGACGAGGAGTAATTCTTCGTTTTCGATTTGAACTACGAAACAATTTAAAACAATTTAATTTCTATGTCTGTAATAATTTGGATTTGTAGGATGTTACTTTTATCTATCTATCTTTGCTGCTGACATTTATGTTTTGCTAAAAAAATTTGAGCTTAGAAGGATTTTACGGCGTAAACACATCTTAGTGTTACACCGTAACAACAATGTTTACGGTGTAACTGGACCGGTCATGTTACACCGTAAAGTCCAGGGAAATTCAGTAATTGATAATGAACACGTGTAAGTTTCCGACGTAATTGGGCCGATCCAATTACGCCGTAACACTCTCCTGGCCTTCAAATTTTAACCACTCGTTCGAGCAACAATTAAAGGGGAGTTTTTCAGTTCTTATTTCTATTTAATAATTTATTATTGTACAAAAGGGATTTTGTACATTTCCAGTTGGGGGAGTAGAAATAAGAACCACTTGACCCATATTTGCCTTTGATTTTTTAGTTTTCTTTGAAAATTGTGCCAATTTAAAATTTTTTGACATGTTTTTCTTACCAAACTAGAATGAATCTTTGCCGAGTACACTATATCCCTTAATTCAATTGATGAGGTTAAGCCTAATATTCCATTTCCATCTATTATACAATAATCCACCAAATATATGAGTATGCCGAGAGTATTGTAGACTTTAGAACTTGGCCTGCACATCTTTTCGAGACCTAATTGTGTAGTGGAATAGACGGTTCAAGAAGGCAACATATTAGGAAATTACCCAAAAAGCCCGTGTGTATGTGTTCATTGACTTGTCACACTGACCTGTCGACCTTCCTATGTAAAACCCATTGTTCCCCTAGATCACCTTGTTAAAACTATCCCTGTTAAACCCGATATGTTTCGTTATACCATTTTAGCCTTAGCCTTCCCTGTAGACTTTATTTTCTTTGTGTTGAAGACTCTGGCTAATTAATTTCATGGTTCGGGGGAGTGGGTACGAAAATTTTATGCATCCGTGGAAGACCTATCATTAGTGATCTATAAAGACCCCCATGTATCATCACTTTCGATATGGTTTATCTCAAGTAGAGGGATGCGCGTATAATATCAAATGTTGCAGGGCCAATAATAAAAAGATATAAACTTCTGTAGCATTTGCATGTTTAAAATGAAAAGATGGTGCAACTATAAGCCATCTATGTGCTAAAAATATAAAGATGGTGCAACTATAAGCCATCTTAATGATTGTGTGTGAAAGGGAAAATTAGTAGAGCTAGTAAGCCATGAGTAAAGATCAAATTTCAAAAAACTTAGATCTTGGACTTCATGGATGGACAAAGTAGATAGTCTATGTAACCTGAGAATTAAATTAGTCTAGTTATTTATGTTTTTATTTAATACAATTATTATGTATCATATGTCTTTCTCTATACCCTATATCATTCTACTGACCAGACATTAGTTTTTTGCTCAATTATGAGGGATTTAATTGCACTTCAATCATGTATGTCTATTTCCTTCGTTATGGAAGTGTTATATGTGATTTTGTCGCCCAACCGCCTCCCTGTTGGTTAGGTATGTAACGCTTTTGGGTAGGATTTGTAGGAATAATTTCACCTTGTTAAACCGTTTGTCACCCTGTTGCCTTAGAGACTATTTAGACTTAATTCTAACTGGTGGAGATGGAAGATTATGTACTTTCCAAGATTTGTGTACTTTCAAGCTTATGATTTGCAATTGAGTGATCACCCAGAAATGAAACACTTTGATTAGTAAAGAGAGATGAGTGTTTTCGATCCCTTTTTCGTTAGATGTTCGGCTTTGATATGTTCTAGCATAAGTAACTTATAAATTCATTTCTCCGAGTTAAATTGGGGAAATCTTTTTATAAATTATTCTAAACGGTTCTACGTGAGGGCAAGTAGAAGTCAAGTGGGGGGATATTTAATAACATCAAATAAATAATACTTTTAATATCAAAATCCCTACATAAATGCTTGTAATTAACGTTTATCTACCTTGACATTGGTACCTATTAACTTTTTATGCTAGGTTCAGGAAACACATGCATTTGGACGTTTTGGCACGTAAATTGGACTTAAATGGACTTAAAGATACGTACAACAAGGATTACGCCATAAGCACATCAACAAGGTTACAGCGTAAACATTATGAGTCATGGTTACAGCGCAAACATTGCACGTCCGTAAGACTTTAGTTGCTGAGTCAGCATTACGTCGTAATCCCATCATTTGATTACGCCTCAACATTATATTTTCCTATGAAATAGAAGTCTTCGTCAGCATGATTACGGCGTAACCTCATGCCTACATCACGCCGTAATAAACTCAAAGTCTATAAAAGGAATGCATTTCAGGTCATTTGAGATATCTCCACGCCCAGAGCCCATACAAGGGTGTGGAGAGAAACCTCTCTTCATCAGCTCATAGCTTATAAGATAGGAAGAAGGAAGAAGGAACATGTAAACATGTGTTGATTAGATTTAGTTTTAGGAATTGTTTGTACTCATTTCTATGATTTCCTTGGATCTCGATGGTGTAATTCTCTTAATATATTATGGTTTATTTCTTTTAGTATCCATTATCTTCATGTAATTATTATCATATTATCTGTTTATTGCTTTGATTACTGGAATCTTAGTTCTAGGTTTTGAGTTAAGGTTGTGAGATCATTAAGTGTAAAGATACCCTCTTCACTAAAGTAATCTCTATCCTCCAGTTGAGTTACCCATGTTCATTGGTGGTCCGTCATACACCCATTAGGCGTTCCCTTAGCCTTAAGATTAAAATTAAGTTTTTTGTATCTTTTGCATTCTGCTTAACCATAGTATAATCCCGACCCTTGCTTCACAGGAAAGCCACACTCCAAGTAAAGCTTGCCCACCAAAAGCTTCCTAACAACACACCCAACCCCACACGCTAATCCCCACCTCACCTGTACACCCACATCACACCCTCATAAGCATATCTCCCTCCAACACCCAAGCTTCACATAAGCTTCAAGTATGCCCACATCCACACAAAGATCATGCCCCACACTATGACACCTCTTCCTCCCCCCAACACCCTAAGCCCCAACCAGCTTTTCCTTCAAAAGCTCAAGCCATATGCTTCCCACGCTTCTCCCCATCCCCCCCCCCAAGCAAGTTCCAAACCCCACCCACAAGCTTTCCCCCCAGCCCCAACACCTCCACCCCCCCACCAACCCCCAACTTAAGCTTCTACTATAGGATCTAGCTATGGTTATTAGGCGTGATATCACATTAGGAGTGTGTTTACTCTTCATCATAGCCATCTGAGGAATTAACACTGAGAACTGGAATATGTCAATTCCTCTCACGAGGTTCATTCCCCCTAGTAATCATAGGTAAACAATGATGATATTGTAGTTAGACGTCACTCAAGATAATATTAATAATAATTGCACCAAAAAAATAAGGGGTTTTCGATTTTTTCGGAATATTGGGTTTGATTCAAGGATAGTATACCTTCGTCCCTGCAATTTTTTCTTCCTCCTTCTTATTTCTACAAACTTTTTAATCTTCATTTCTTTTCGATAATTGTCCTTATTTAATTATATAACTATTACTTCGGGAACGACTCGGATTTACCAAACTACATATTTCGATCATGTGTTCTCTGCTCGGTAAGTGCGTTTTGTTGAAACGATGTTTTTAAATTTAAAACTTGACTAAGAGAATATTTAAAAGAAAATACGCATCTCAAACCCAACAAATGCATATCTCATATTTATAAAAAAAGTTTACTACTAACACAAAAATACATATACAAAACAACTTCCAGTATTAATTACACTCTGTTTGAGACGATTTATAAATGTTAATTATTATTATGGATTGGGTCTTAGTTTAGTAGTTGAAGTTTTAATAGTAGTTATGTTGTAATAAAGTCTATCTTGGTCAAAGTTAAGTAAAGTTGACCAAGGTTTGACTAAGTTTAGGAAAATAGAATAGGATAAGTAATAAGTATAAATACTCATCTTGAAGGAGTATTTATACAAGTCTTGTAGTTTTTAACTTCACTTCTCCCTCCCATTTCTATTTTCTCCTTTTGAAGTGAAAATTTAGAAAATGATAAAAATACTCTCTAGCTCTTCTCCTTTGTTCTTCTAGCTTTCATATGATTACTACTTAGCAAACATTGCATCTAACAAGTGGTATCTATCGCCGTGAGAGTTCTAGTGTGTGTATTTCGTGATCAAATCTTAATTGTAAGAAATTCGATCGATTGAGCTTTCATAAGGATGAACGGTAGGTTTCGTATGGATTAGATTTATGATTTGATGTGTTTTTTTATCTTCAAACGCAAACTATTAGCTTTCATAACCATCAAATTATAGATTTAATATCTTGATTACGAAAAATACGTGTTTTTGGATTCAAATTGATCGAAAAATGGATTTGATAGCTTTCGTAAGCATGATATTAGTTTCGGTAACTGATTTTAGGCGGGAAAATTGCTTACATAAGTCATTGTTTAGCTTTTGTAACGTAGAATTGCTTTCGTAAAATTAAATCTAGCTTTCGTAAGGTAGAAATTTGTTAATTTGAACATATAACATTGTGTTTTTCATTCTAAAAATGCTTAAAATCAGATTAATAGATTTTCTTTAGGTTTCGTAGCTAAGAATTTTCGAAAGTAAGAGAATTCTTGATTTTTACGTAAGTAGAGGATATTTGAATTTTACGAAAGGGCATTTCGTATCCTTGAGCTTTCGGTAACCGTTTGGTTTCATAGACTGTGGAAGCTTTTGTACTCATTGTGGTTTCGTAAATCAGAGGTTTCGTATCAAAAGCTTGGTTTTGGTTTCTTAAATTCACGGTTTCGTATCACAGTAGAGGTTTCGTAGGGATTAGTTTCATATTCAAGAGGTTTCGTAACATTGGTTTCATACTTGGAAGGTTTTGTAACTCATTGGAAAAGGTTTCGTAACACAGTTTTGAGGTTTTGTACATTGTTCAAAGGTTTCGTATCTCATTCTTTGGGTTTCGTAACACAGTTAAAGGGGTTTCGTATCTTCTAATCATTGGAACTTGAGCTTTCGTATACAAGCTTAAGTGTTACCTAGTCTTTTGATTACTCATGGATTCCTTGTAATATAAGTCAAGGTTGTTATTACTCGTTTACTCACGATTACAATACTTTATCTCTAAAACGATCCAAGTTTGCTTTGTAATCATTTAATACAACATGTCTGCTTCAAATACTTTAAACAACTCAAATCAATAAATCTTAGCTGATTCAGGAGCGAATGCAAGACCTCCAATGCTTGAGAAGGGGAATTATATTCCATGGGAAAGTCAATTCAAAACGTTTTTGGATAACTAGCTTGAAAAAGGGGAAAGGATGTGGCATTCGATACAACATGGACCTTATTAAAGACTACTGGTTCCTAATCCTGATAACCCTAGAGACCAAATACTTAAACCATTATCCAAAATGACTAAGGGTGATAAAAATAAATATACTGCTAATGTCAGGGTTATGAATTACATTCTTCAAGCAATACCAAATGACATATACAATTCAATGGATGCATGTGCAAATTCTCAAGAAACGTGGGAACGAATCAAAAGGTTAATGCATAGATCTGATATTACTGCTGATGTGAGACATTCACGGCTTATGGATGAATTTGATAAGTTTGCAGCAAAAGAAGGGGAATCATTAGACTCTGTGTTTGAAAGGTTAACGACACTTGTAAATATCATGGATCGTAATAATGTTCGTCCCATTACAATGGCAATCAACACAAAGTTTCTTAATTGCTTGCAACCAGAATGGAGCAAATATGTTACCATGGTTCGTCAAAATCAAGCTGACAAAGCTATCTCATATGATGTGTTGTATGATTCGTTGGTATAATTTGAACCACATGTTCTAGTATCCAGGGAAAAGAAAGCTGCCAAGACTAATGATCCGTTAGCCTTTATTGCTCATTCAAATGCTTCTTCATCACATCTTCATGCAAATTCTTCTTATTCTCCACAATCATACTATGTCACACATCCTCCATCTGTTGTTGATTACGATGACAAATATCAAGGGTAGTTACAAGGGGATTCTCAAGAGGATAAGCTTACAACCGCTATGATGTTACTAGCCCAAGCAATCTCTCAGAAGTTTTATTCACCTACCAACAATCGTCTTCGTGTGTTTTCAAACACAAAATTCAAGCTGTGTGTCACACCCCGCCTAGGTGGAAACACGAGGCGTGACATCATGAATATCATAACAACACAATGGTGTCAACAAT
>BQNB010023956.1:0-61243 GCA_026074375.1 Tanacetum coccineum | reverse complement strand
TTAACTTATTGACGAGCAGTATTAACCAAGGACAGCAGTACTAACAACAAACTGGCAGTAGTAAGTTACCTTTGGCAGCATAAACATATACTGAGCAGTAATAACAATCTCAAGGTAGCAGTACTAATATGATACAAACAGCACTAATAGCTCCTTCATCTCATACTTTTTATGACACTTTTTAGTGTCAGTAAAGCACCAATATTTATGATCACCAGCAGTATTGTGTCTTGTGTCAGTAGTAACCACCAACGAGCAGTACAAAACATATAAGGATACCTTTTTTTAAGTATCCAGACGACACTTTTTTAGCGACACTTTTTTAGTTGCTAAACTGTCACTAATCCTTTTCTTTGCATATATCATCTTGATGTCGTGTGTTATCCATCCCTACTAGGGTTCATCATCAATCAAACGATCGACTCACCAAAGCTAGTAAAAACATTAATGATCACCATTCCTGTTTTTATTAAATTAGGATTTGTAAATACCTTAATTGCAACGAATTGAACCAAACACCAAAAACAGAGAACATGACCACTCTTCCTTCATAGATTCGACATCAATACACCTTGTAGATCCTAGATCGAGAGCCACGAGGCTCTGATACCACTTGTTGATCCCAATGAATAGATCTTTAACTCCTTAGGTTGTAAGGTTTAGTACCCTTAGATAAATCCAAAACTACTAAGAATGAAACTTTGATTGAATGATATAAACTATGCAGAATCTAGTTTATATCACTAAGAAAGGTTTTTCTTTATTAATCAACACAGCCCCAAATACTATTTGATCAGAATAGATTGGTTACTCTAACTAGTAACAGGGATCAAAGATCTTTGAGGCTAAACTCTAGACGTCTACACTAATTATACAAATGTGTACACACACACCCCTTTGTATCTAGTCGACTCTCATATGATGAACACACACTTTTCTGGATGCCTAAAACAATATGCCTGGACCTCCTTTTATAGCATAAGGAGTCAAGGCTTACATGGAAACTAATAAAAGATATTAAATGATACTCAATTAATATTCATCTTTATATTTCTCATTAATATTCATCTTTATCTTCTTTTTGACTAAATCTTCATTATCTCCTACATCTTGTAGAATCCCATAATAACAACTTTGGTCCTTCTTGTTTCCATCTTGTTTTGTCTTATCAACTCAAATATAATTCCCAACAGATTTGGTCAAAGATATCAAAAGATAAAAATTATGGAAGATCTCCTTAAGAACATAAAGATAACAGAAGATATTTCTTAATGTTTAAAAGATTTACTTGTTTATATCTTTATGTTAACTTCCTTTGTAAGTCATGATCTCTCTATATAAAGAGATCTATAGACACATCGTTATAGCAACCAGAAAAACATGTGTGTGAACAATTGTATCAATTTAGACAACTATTTGGTGATGTACCTCAAGGATCTTTGATCCCTGTTACAGGTGGTAACCGTTCTATACAAATCAAATAGAATTGGAGGCTTGTGTAAACGTATGGAAATAAAACCTGTTGTTCAAAACAATTGACTTCATTATATTCTGCTGGCCTAAATGGTTATCATTGTTATTGTTTATCCTAGATATAAGATCTAAACAATCTGAGCTTAAACTATTCTTCGATCTTCACAATTGGTATCAGAGCCTCGTAGATCTTGATCTAGGATCTACAAGGTTTTTGAAGAAACCCTAAAACCCTAATTTTCAAGAAATCATTTTGGGTAAAAGGCTTAATAGGGTTTTAAAGATAACTTGCTATAACAGTGTTTATAATCATCCTCTCTACCTGTTATGGGTATGCAATATGATTATAAATCATTGTTATTATTAAGGGTTTTCTTTACATCGAATTCGGTCTTTCTTTTTCAATAATCATCAAATTCGATGAAAAACTAGGGTTTTGATAAAAACCCTAATTCGATAAAACTCTATTTATTATACATCAAAGATGATAGATCTGGTTCGTTACATGCTTATATATATTCTGATCATGCTTGAAGAGTTTTACTTATGTTCGTTGTTATTCTTCTCACCATAACGAAACCTTAATTATCAAGGGTTTGTGTATCAACTTTTTACATCAGATGTGGATTCTGATTTCAAGGGTTTAGTCATGAAGAATGCTACATATTGATGTGTTCATTATGTACGTGATGAAGAATACCGCTGCTTGTATGTTACTACTGCTTCCATTAGTTAATTCTGTTACTGTTGGCGTGGGCTCCAAGAATAAAATATTTCAGAATTTTATTGAGCTGCCTTCAATACGGCGTATTGGTTTTTTGGATACGAAGTATTGACCAATACGGAGTATTGGGTCTTCAGATACGGAATATTGACCAATACAGAGTATTGGGTCTTCGGATACGGAGTATTGACCAATACGAAGTTTTTTGAGGTTTTGGATACAAAGTATTGGCTGTAAACGTGCTTTTCTTGATAGTTGACCAAAGTATCATATACGGAGTATCTACTAATGTGGATATGGCGTATTCTTCAAAGTCAGGCAATGGTCTTGAGTTCTTCAAAGTCTTTAGATACTGCGTATTCTTCTAGAATGAGACAGCGTATCGATGTCAGAATCGGTCGACTTTCTTAGACTCTTTGTTTATGCTTCAAAACACGTCCTTTTCTTCATATTTTTCCAAATACTCGATAATTACTGCATATAACAAATATAAACAATTAAGTACCAATTCTTGCAATAATTATATCAAATGGGTAAATTAATTGGGATAAATGATGCTATAAAATAGACATTATTTGATGTCATCAAATGTCCCCCCACTTGAATCCTACTTGTCTTCAAGTAGCCTTTAGAAGTTTATAAAAATGTATCTCTAAGGATATTTTCCATTAAAGCGTTTATTTGATCTATTACAAGTACACAACCAAACACCTCACGAAATAGGAAGATGAAAACACTCAAATCACTCAACTAATCTATGTGGTAACATATAACTAATCCACTCAATTGCTCGGTCGTGACGAGTATTCTACCATAGGTTTGGCAAGGATACACATCTCCAACACTAGAGATAAAAAGGTAAATGGGTTTTTTATTATAAGGCTTAGGGTTGATCATTCTATAATCTTTCACCAAAAGTAACACACCAACAAGGCATCTGAAGCACACATACATGGTCGTAATGACGAAATAGACATATGTGTTCGATCACATTCTCATTCGAGTTTAACCAAGGGTTAGGATGAAGAATGATATAGGTTAGGGATCTTCTAACTTTCACTAATAGTAATAAATCAACAAGGTAGCTGGGACATGCATACATGGCCGTAACGACGGAATAGACATACATGCTCGTACACATCCTCATTCGCGTAAAACCCATGGTTAATGATTAGGAAAAGGAATTAAATTATTGTTAAATAAAAATTACGAAACAAATAGATTAATTCCAAGATATAAGTTGCTAGACACTTTTTTCCTGATCGTTACCATGATAACGCCATAACTATTTACAAACGTCTTGATCGTTGATCAAAAACAACAACCTAAGTTGGCGTTCCCGTAACGGTCAACTTCCCAATCATCCCATACTTTACAAACTTTTACAAGACAAGTGGTGATATCTTTTACTTTATACAATACTTTGCATCATTGATTTTTAAGACGTATCAACGAATAATCGATTGTTGGGATTCTAGATTTGATGAGACAAAATAAATAAAAGAATGAAACATAAGGACTAAATCGTCATTAAAGAATTCTACAAGCTGGTGGAGAATTATGGAAGATTTGGTCAAAGATATCAAAAGATGAAGATACTAGAAGATCTCCTTAAGAAGATAAAGATAACAGAAGATATTTCTTAATGTTTAAAATATTTACTTGTTTATATCTTTATGTTAACTTCCTTTGTAAGTCCTGATCTCTCTATATAAAGAGATCATAGACACATAGTTTTAGTATCCAGAAAACACAGGCTTTCTATGAGAGTCGTGTAAATAAACGTGTTTGTGTGTGTACACGTTTAGTTAGTAGTTAGATAGATAGTAGTTAATAGTTAGTGTAGCCTCAAGGATCTCTTGATCCCTGTTACAGTAGGTAACCGTATTATCTTGATTAAATAATATTGGGGCTTGGTGTTTAATAGTAAAACCTTGTTTAATATCATTGTGTTCTTTGATTAATTCCGCTGTGCTAATTTGTATCAATGATATTTGTAAAATATATCCTAGATGGGCTTAAACGATCTACACAATTGGTATCAGAGCCTCGTGGCTTGATATCTAGGATCAACAAGGTGATTTTATGTCGTGTTTATGAAGTGAAGAAGGTAGAATTTCTCTATTTTTGGTGATTAGCAGGTTTGAAGAAGATTAGGGTTTTTGCAAACCTTAATTCAAAAAAAACAGAAATTTTTCATGATGGCAATTCTTTGATCCTTGAAGGACGAAGGTTATGATCATCACGGCTGGAAATCCTAATATTTTTGTGGTTGGTTCGTATCTACAAGGGTGACAGTTTAGTAACAGAAAAAGTATCGCTAAAAGGGTGTCGTCTGGATACTTAAAAAAAGTATCCTTAAACAGTCGTTATTATGTTTATACTGCTGCGCTTCCTCGTTTCTATTGTTGTCAATGACGACACACAGTGACAGTTTACTGATTGTTTAGTGCTGCTTGTTTTATTTAGTACTGCTAGTATTAGGCTCAAAAGATAAATTAGTACTGCTTGGTATATGTTTATGTTGCTGTCACGATACTATGTTGTCACGATACTAACAAGGTAGATTTGAAGGCGCACACAATGATTCACGTTTGGGTATTGAAGACATCAAGAAACAGCAGGTATGATTGTTATGATTCCAAATTTAAGGGTTTTTGTTTGTTCCCTTAAAAGGTTAATACTGCTGGTTCTTGATAAAACTGTTGGTTCAAGTATAAGTTTTGGGAAAAGAACAGTAGTAACCAGAGTTAATATTGTTATCATTAGTTACTACTGCTCTTGTATTGAAAGTTTACACTTAGTACTGCCAGTTTAAACATTAATACTGTCGGGGTAAATGAAGTGCGTTAATACTGCTAGCGTTAAAAGGCAGTTGGTTTATACTGCTTGGGTTAAAAGGATACTACTGCTAGCTTCTTGATTTAACACTGCTAGCATTATGTTTGTACTGCTAAGGACGCGTACAAGTTAGAAAGTTTATACTGCCAGTTGAGTGTTTGTACTGCTGGCTATGAAAGTTTGTACTGCCAGCTTTGCCCGTTATCGGTTGACACACATGATGGATGTCGGACAAACAAAAAACCAAGGTTGTTTGTTTTTGGTTTTACTGTTTGGTTTTTGGATTTGGTTTACATGTTCTTAACAGATTTGAAGGCTTGTATTCATTGATTTAATTGGTTACAAAGAAGATTGTTTATCACCTATTTGAAGTTGATTTTTCTAGCAATCTTCGTCAAATAGGTAACTTGTTTGTGTTTTCAATGTTGTGACGAAGACTTGACAAATCTAGCAAAGGTGTGTGATTTTTCTTATGGTGCTCAATGCTCACATTTGCTATCACTTTGCTCACCAAAGACCACGAAGGACACAAGACCAATACGCCGTATCTAGGAAAGGCAATACGCCGTATTCAAGTTATATAGGAATAAAATATTCTGTAAGATATCACACGTGGTCCTTACTCAAAGAAACCTCAATACGCCATATCCAATACGTTGGATACGCCGTATCGACACCGGCTCCAGACCCTATAACTACAAAACTCAAAAACGAGTTTTAAGTGTGCACCCACTCAATCATATTCTATGATACCTAACATAAAAGTCAATTTTCAGAGAAAGAAAGGTCTGCACCGCATTCCAAATATCATCAAAAACAACCATGTGAATTCTATACTTTTTGTGATCGTTCAGATTTTTGTGTATCATTTGTTAACATCGGTTAGTATCTACCATGGCCTAAGCCATTACTCTTTGTCATCAATTAATGATGTTTGAAAGCTAATACCTTGGGTATTAGGCCATTATTAAAGTAGATCTAAATATTTTTTTTTTTTTTTTTTTTTTTTATTTTTTTTTTTTTTTTTTTTTGGTTTTGTTTATATCTTAATTGCTTAATTGATCGTTGTATGCTTGTTTATGTTTATCGATATACTTGTTTACGTGCTTTTGTATGCGGCCTAATTCATACAAACTAATCTAGTGATACGACCAAGTAATCTAGATGTTGTTGGGATAGCTCTCCATATAGTGATTTATACATCTAGAATCATAGGATCATAAATATTGTCCTTCTAAATTCGTGCTAAGGATACGCTTCTGGCTTAACTAGTTAATCGGATATTGCCTTTGGTTTATTGAACAAGTTGACTAGCAGGTGAACCTAGATAATTCAACAAATAATGTTTTGATTCCATTGGATTGTTAGACAAGTAGACTACTAGAGTATAAATTACCATTAAGCAGTAAATAGGTAAAGTCTCTATGAGCTAGGGTTTAACAAGATCACCATTGCTTTAATCCCTAAGATAGATTATAATCAGCAAATAAGGTTGCTTTATGCGGATTCTTTAATTGTGACAGAATTAATGTTTCTAGGTCTTAGGATGAAGTCCAGCCTACGTCTAAGAATGATATACCTATTCGAGATAAGTAATCATTGCACTGAATAAACAAACCAACTTCTAATCAGATTAATGATGGCTAATATAGTTTTCTATCATAAGGCTCGACCGCTCTTTTATCTTCTGTTAATTTGCTTGCGTAGGTTAAAGTGTCTTGAATTGATTGTAGTCACCAACCAAACCCGTGCCAGTCTCTTAGGCTGAAAATCCCCTTTTTACCTGTTAGAATTAGGATAAGAACTAAAATAGGATTAGCATAGGTTTGACTTAAGAATTAACTTAGATTAGATAACCAAAATATAAATAAATTGAGAGATTTAACCCGCTTCAAGTGTTTGACACCCTACTTACCATGAATCTACCATCGACCGGGTACACTGCCTGTTAAAGTGTTATTTTTGGTTAAGTCGGCAAAATATAAATTTAAAAGTTGAACTATCATAAATAAACACCACACAACGACACATCAAGTTTTTGGCGCCGCTGCCGGGGAGTGAAAATTAATCTTGATTTTTATTTTATGTTGTGGTTTTTAACATTAGATCTAACCCTTAGGAGTAGTGTTAATTAGATTAGTGTATATTCTTTTATATTTTGTATATTTATTAGTTCAATTATTTGCTTGTATATTTGTGTGTTTAATTTAATTGTTCTGCTAATACACTATTCTGGTAGATAACTCGATACGGCGTATCCACTTCCATTAGACACGACGTATCCAACTTTCTGTCCAATACAACGTATTCATTCAATCGATCAATACAGCGTATTCACTTCTATTGAATACGGCGTATCGATCATCTGGAACAGAATCAGAATCCTAAGTTTTTATATTTGATTTCCGTGCTAAAACTTTTTCTATCCAAAAGAGCCTATCCTACTGATTGTTTATCCCTTGTTTCAGTTAGTGCATGACAAGGAGTTCAACAAGCGAACTATTCACACCTTACAAAGAACCTGAACAAGAATTTCGATCATCTAGGAGACACTTCAAGACATTAACTCTTGACGAATTAAAATCGCCGCATTTCAATCTATTTTCTAACCAAGAATACTCGGAGGAAGAAGAAGCGGAAACAATGGCAAAAACTATGGAACTGTACATGAGCAAGACCCGAGCTGACTATGGATCGGGAGTTGCTAGGCCCAAAATAGAAGACAAGGATAACTTTAAACTGAAGGGCCAATTTCTTAAGGAACTACAGACTAACACCTTCAGCGGTTCGGATCATGAAGATGCGAACGACCACATTGAGAATGTTCTTAAGATCGTCGATCTATTCCACATTATAAATATCACTATAGACCAAGTGATGCTTAGAGCATTCCCTATGTCCTTAACTAGAGCCGCAAGCCGTTGGATAAGAAATGAACCAACTAGTTCGATTACAACTTGGGATGGTCTTAAAACAATATTTCTAAACAAATATTGCCCACCTGCTCGAACTGCAAAAAAGATAGAGGAAATCAACAACTTTCAGCAAGAACCAGATGAAAACTTTACCAAGCATAGGAGCGATTTAAAGAACTCTTGATGTAGTGTCCTTAACACTATTTAACGGAGATGCATGAGTTAATCTTGTTCTATAATGGATTGGAAATTCCTACTCAACAAATTCTTAACTCAAGGGGTGCAATACCATCAAAGAATGTTGCTGAATACTCTCAGAAATTGTATAATGGAACATCTAGGTTAAGAAGTACTGAAACTCTGACAGATTAGCAGCTATACAAGTACAACTGAACAATTTAGGAAGAGAGATCAAGAAAGTGAATGAAAAAGTCTATGCTTCTCAAGTTTGATTCAAACAATGCAAAGGACCTCATTACACCAAAGATTTCCCACTAAAAGAAGAAGGGAAAACCCTCGAAGAAGCTTACTACACGTAATTTAGTGGACCTTTTCAAGGAGGGGGATATAGAGCAGCAGCTCTAAGATTCTATCAAAGGAACAATGTGAATCCTTCATACCAAGAACGAAGGCAATCTATGGAAGATACCCTGAGCAAGTTTATGAGAGAATCAGCAAATAGACACAAAGAAAACTCCAATTTGATAAAGAAATCCGAGCTTCGACAGATGCTGCCATTCATAACCAAAGAGCATTCTTTAAAACTTAGAAATCCAAAATCGGGCAACATGAGCTATGGTACTACAAGACAGAGGATTTGGCAATTCTACCTAGCTCTACTTAAAGCAAACCCGAGGAGAGATTAAGTACAAGTCGATTTCAACTACTATGAAGCTGCTTCATGCTTGATACGCCATATTGGATCTTCCCAATACGCCGTATCCACTAGACAAAAACGTACACTGATGTACGAAACAAGACAAACGACAATTCCATTTCCATGTCATTTAAAAGGTTACTAATGTAAAGAAGGGATCATATGGACTACAATTCTTGAAAGCTTACTCTGAAGCTTCACATACCCAGAAAGGAGAAAGACCCAGGGAGTTTCACTTTACCTTGCTTTATTAATAATGTATGCTTTGATAATGTCCTTGTTGACTTAGGAGCAAGCGTTAGTATTATGCCTCTCTTGACCTACCTTAACTTAGGATTAGGCGAATTAGCTCACACTAAGTTGAAAGTTGAGTTAGCAGACAAGACTATGAAATACCCAAAAGGAATAGCTAAAAACGTACTAGTAGGAATTGGTAAATTTGTTTTCCCAGTAGACTTTATAATTCTAGATATGCCCAAGGATATCAAAGTGCCCTTGATCCTCGGAAGACCATTTTTATCTACCCCCATGCTTTTTTTTTTTTTTAAGATTGATGTTTACAAAAGAAAGATTATTTTAAGGGTCAGGGAAGAAAGGATTGTTTTCACAAGTGTTAAACCTGGTAGCAGTTTAATTAAGAGGGTCTACATGCTAAGTTTGAGAGAAAGAATGGAACTTGATTTAGAAGCTAGGCTTATGGGAGAGATTTTGGTGTTAAATAGACCATTAGACCCTTTCTTGATGATTACATAGAATTAAATGATCTAAATGAACCATTTAAGCTTAGGATTAAATCAAGGTGAGATTTTGTGCCCACATTGAGGAAGGTAAAGGTAATTGAAGAATTTTAGTAACTAGGGATGATGAACTTGATGCTGGAATTGATGATTACCCTAGTTATTGCGACTATGATAAGAAGATCCATATATATTGTTCTCACATTTTGTAATTTGGAAAGTAATCATCCATCTTTTTCTTCTCTCTACATTTCTCTCTCTAACTTCTCTCTAAAGTTCTTCCATTTTATCTCATCTTATTTTCTTGTTCATCATAATGAAGTGAAAGTGTTATTTGGTTCCGACAAGTTCTGACTGAATATTATGAAAATGTCGGCATTTTTCACCAAAAATCGATTCCGAGGACTCCACAGTAGAACGACGTTGTCGAAAGACGGAATTGTACTCTTGTGAAGGCTGCTAAGACAATGCTGATATTTTCCAATGCTCTGATGTTTCTATGGGCAGAAGCTGTTGCTACTGCTTGTTACACCCAAAATCGATCCCTCATTCACACTCGTCATAACAAAACCCCATACGAGTTAGTGCATGATAAGAAGCATGGTCTTACCTTTCTCCGAGTCTTTGGTGCTCTTTGTTATCCTACAAATGACAGCGAGGATCTTGGAAAATTACAACCAACAGCTGATATTGGAATTTTCGTTGGTTATGCGCCAAGCAGGAAGAGTTATAGAATCTACAACAAAAGAACCCGACGAATCATGGAAACTATTCACGTTTAATTCGATGAGCTGTCTGAGCCAATGGCTCCTGCGCAACTCGGTACAGGACCTCCTCCTCTGTTTCTGACGCTTAGACAGATTAGTTCAGGGCTTATACCTAATCCGGTCCTTGCAGCACCTTATGTACCCCCAACAAATAAAGAGTTGGAGATATTATTCTAATCGATGTTCGATGAATACCTAGAACCTCCTCGTGTTAAAAGACTGGTTTCTTCTGCTACAGCAGTTCAGGTTCCTGTCATTTCTTCCGGTACACCTTCTTCTACTAACATTGATCAAGATGTACCTTCTCCAAGTCATTCACAGTCATCTTCATAATTACAACCTCCTATCTCACATCAAGGTGTTGCAACTGGATCTACTATTATTGAAGACAATCCTTTTGCTCATGTTGACAACGATCCCTTCGTAAACGTGTTTGCTCTGGAACTTAGCTCTGAAGCATCATCATCCGAGGATGTTAGTTCAGCGGAATCTACTCATGTCACTCAACCACATCATCATCTCGGGAAATAGAGCAAGGATCACCCGCTTGATAATGTCATTGGCAATCCCTCTCAACTGGTATCTACCAGAAAACAACTTGCAACCAATGCCTTGTGGTGCCTATATAACTCTGTATTGTCGAAAGTCAAACCGAAGAACTTCAAATCTGCAGTGACTAAAGATTGCTGGTTTCAAGCCATGCAAGACGAGGTTCACGAATTTGATCGACTTCAAGTATGGGAATTAGTACTACGACCAAAGTGTGTCATGATTATAGCTCTCAAGTGGATTTACAAAGTTAAGCTTGATGAGTACGGTGATGTTCTGAAAAACAAGGCTAGGTTGGTGGCCAAGGGATATCGACAAGAGGAGGGAATTGATTTCGAGGAATCATTTGCACCGGTTGCACGCATCGAGGCTATAAGAATCTTCATCGCCAATGCCGCCAGTAAGAACATGACCATCTACCAGATGGATGTCAAGACCGCATTCCTGAATGGTGAGTTGAAGGAAGAAGTCTACGTTAGTCAACCAGAGAGTTTTGTTGATCCAGATCATCCGACACATGTTTATCGTTTGAAGAAGGCTCTGTATGGTTTAAAGCATGCTCCTTGGATGTGGTATGACACCTTGTCAAGGTTTCTTCGGGATAACAAATTTTCCAATGGTGTAGTTGATCTGACATTATTCACTCGGAAAACAGGCAAACATATTCTTCTTGTTCAAATATATGTAGATGATATCATATTTGCCTTGACCGACCCTAAAGCATGTGACATATTTTCCACTGAGATTAGTTCAAAATTCCAAATGTCAATGATGGGCTAAATGTCTTTTTACCTAGGATTACAAGTTTCTCAAAGTCCCGGAGGCATTTTTATTAATCAATTAAAATTTGCTCTAGAAATCTTTAAGAGATTTAGGATGGATTCGTGTGACCTTGTTGATACACCAATGGTGGATCGACTTAAACTGGATGAGGACCCCTTAGGGATTCTAGTTGACCAGACTCGATTTCATAGTATGGTCGGCTCCCTAATGTACCTCACTGCCAGTAGACCTGACCTTATCTTCGTTGTATGCATGTGTGCTAGGTATCAGGCATCGCCTACCAAAAAGCACCTTGAAGCACTTAAACGGGTCTTTTAGTATCTTAGAGGAACTATTAATTAGGGACTTTGGTATCCGAAAGACACCTCTATGGCACTAACGGCCTATGCAGATGCGGATCGTACAGGTTGTCAAGATACACGAAGAAGTGCGTAAGAAAGTGCTCTGTTCCTTGGAGATAAATTAGTCAGTTGGTCATCAAAGAAGCAGAAGAGCACTGTGATCTCAACCACAGAGGTTGAATACATTACCATGTCTGGATGATGTGCTTAGACACTTTGGATGAGGTCACAGCTTATAGACTACGGTTTTGCCTTCAATAAGATTCCCTTGTATTGTGATAACCGCAATGCCATTGCTCTCTACTGCAACAATGTCTAGCACTCCCGGTCCAAGCACATTGACATACGACAACATTTCATTCGAGAGCAGGTTGAAAATGGCGTGGCTGAATTGTACTTTGTGACGACGGATTATCAGCTTGCGGACATATTCACCAAGGCATTACCAAGAGAGCGGTTCGAATTTCTACTCCCGCGACTTGGTATGAAGAGTATGACTCCAGAAACCCTTAAACGTCTTCAGGAAGGAGAAGAGGAGTAAAGGATGGTCTTCCTATATCCTATGTATATTTGTATATAATTAAACACAAAAACAAAATACAAAAATATAAAACCTACAAAAACCATAAAAATTAGAAAATTTGAAAATACCAAAAATATTTTTCAAGACATGTCTTCTGTAAATCGATAACATTTACAGACCTAGAAATGTCATTCAATAATGACACGGGTCTTTAAATGAAGTTCAAGCGGAAGTTCAAATTATTTTAAAACATGTCTTCATGGTTTGCAGTTATTTCAGACTGCAACCCGCTTTTCAATTTGAGGAATGCATGTCGTCAAAAAGACAGTTGTTCCTAACAATGGGTAATTAATTTTTCCCGAGCACGGATTACTTAATATCCGTGCATCCAAGGATTAATGTACGTTTCAGTGCGTTTTTCTTCTTTCGGAAGAGAAGTCTTCCTTTTTATAACCAAATAATTTTTTTCTTAATTGATTCTTCAAAAATTATTTATGTTAATCACGGTGGAAAAGTGTTGTTGGAAATTAATCAATTTAAGTTTTTCAAAATAAACTTTTCAACTCAAACAACGACTACAGCTCTTTCAATAGAAAACGGATCATTGTTTGAGGGGGAGAGTGATTTCAAGTTTATTACATCAAACGGGTTTCTACACACATCATACAATTGACGGAAAAGGTTTTGTAGTAATATGGGGTTATAATTTGAGGGGGATTTAATTAAGTTTAACTTAAAGGGCCAAAATTGTCACTAGGAAGAAAGATTAGGGACTTATGTGTAGTATGCTACTTGTTTCCTAACTCTATTAAATCAACAAGGACTAAATCTGCCTTTCTTCAAACTTAGTTTATCTCAAAAATACCTAAAACAGAAAATAAAAGAAGTTAGAAACCTCAAGGACTGAATCTGCCAAACCCCATACTAAGAATATAAAAGGGTAGCGGTTTGCCTTTCTTTGGTCAAACCTCCACACTTTCAGTTAAACTAAAAACACACACACACACACACAGTAATGCAACTCGCTACCTAGTCTCCTCCTTCGATTCCTTGATTTCATGTGTTTTATTCGCTAAGGTAAACATTAAATCGTATTCTATGTCTGTCATAGATCTCGTTGCTGAAAGGAATCAATTCAAAACACATTTAAATAGTTTTAATCACTAGGTTCGACCTAGTTTATAATCGAATCTTTAAATGTTGTTGAAATCTTGATGGGTGGGATAGGTACGGATTTAGGTGGTAATCACTCGATCATGATTGAGTTAACATTAATCAGCTACATTTGTGTGATTTGAATGATTTTGTATGCGTTTTTGATCGAAATCAGTATGTGTGTTTATGATGTTGGTTTTTCTGTTGGGATTTGTTGTTTAGGTCTTATTAATGATAGTTTGTTGCTCTGTTAAGATCCTCTCTCAATATTTTGGCCGATCTAATGATTTTCATGTAGGGTTTGACTTTTAAAAGTCAACTAATGTTGTTCGGTGTTGTAACGTGTCAATGATATGTTACTTATGCTTAGGAATGTATTGTACGCCATGAATGCATGTCCCGTAGTGCTTAAAATGGTATTCGAATGTGTTGGCCTTCTCATGTTGCTGGTAGAGGTTTGCTATATGTTCATGATAGCGGTTTGATAAAATTGCTTAATAGCGGTTTGCTTAGGATTGCATGATAACGATTTGAATTTATTGAATTTTTTTATTTTGAGCAGGCAAACCGCTACAAGGTAGCGGTTTGATGAAGATTATTTTTATTATTAAAATAATCCAAACCGCTATTTCGAATTTTTCTCAACTGGTAGCGGTTTGATATATTTATTAAAATAATGATAGCGGTTTGGTCATGGCGGTTTGATTAAAATTAATATAATATTCATAGCGGTTTGGTCATGGCTGTTTGATTCAAATGAATATAATATCCGTAGCTGTTTGGTCATAGCGATTTGATTAAATTGAATATAATATTTGTAGCTGTTTGGTCATAGCTGTTGATAGAAATATTACGATATTTAATCTATACATTCTCTTCATATTTTGGTGATGACAAACATGAACTTAATATAACACATAACGTAAAGTGCTTAAGTTACTCGTAATGACAAATCGATCAATTCATAGTCAAATCATTTGTACGTCTCAATTTTTTCTTCAATCAACAAATTTAAGTTACACACCCACGTAAATCACTAAAGTGATGAACACAACAAACATTAATTGTTGAATGATCAAAGAAATTTTTTATTTTCCAAACCTTTACATTTTGTACAAATGGACAAAACTTTATAAAACATATACAAAACATTTTTGTATTTATAAGAAATGTTTTATTCAAAATAAATATTTTGAATTCAAATTTTCTACCCAAAAACGGCTAGAAAGTTCTAAAAAAATCTTCCCCACAAAAAGACAAAAAAGGGAGTGAGTGAAAAATGGGCGGCCCCCTTAATTAATTAAGAGGACCGGCCATAACTAAGGGGACCGCCCTTGTATAATTAAGGGGACCGCCCAAATAAAAAATTAATATTTTTCCCTATAAATAGTGGACTGTTTCCACATATTTTCTCACCTCTTTGCACATAGTTTTTCTCAGATCTAAACTCTTCTTTCAAACCTTTTTCTTTGATCACTTAACTTGTTATAAGTTTGTTTAAATGTGATCCAATCATCCATCCATTCTCGATCATCACTAGGTTAGGATCAATCAAACACATTTTGATACTATGATCTAGTCTAGGTTCGTTTTTGATCGAAATGCCATAGAGTGTTTGGTACTGTGTTTTTAGTGCTGGGATATATTGGTTAGGTTTAGATGGTGTTAGTTTGATGACCAATTTTGATCCCTAATGTCTTGATGGCCAAAATAGATGATTTTCGCATGTGTGTTGACTTTTGATAAGTCAACTGACGTTGTGTGTTGTTGTTAAGTGCTTATGAAATCATGAATTCACTTAGGAATGTATGGGAAGCCACAAATGCATGTCCCGTAATGTTTAAAATGGTACTTGAATATGTTTGCTTGTTATTCGTGGTAGAGGTTTGCTATTCGTTCTTGATAGCGGTTTTCTAGTTCTCTTGATAGATGCTTGATAGCGGTTTGCTTAGATATGCTTGATAGCGATTTGCTAGTTCTCTTGATAGATGCTTGATAGCGGGTTGCTTAGATATGCTTGATAGCGGTTTGCTAGTTCTCTTGATAGATGCCTGATAGCGGTTTGCTTAGATATGCTTGATAGCGGTTTTCTAGTTCTCTTGATAGATGCTTGATAGCGGTTTGCTTAGATATGCTTGATAGCGGTTTGCTAGTTCTCTTGATAGATGCTTGATAGCAGTTTGCTTAGATATGCCTGATAGCGGTTTGATGTTATTAAATATATTATTATGAGTAGGCAAACCGCTATGAGGTAGCAGTTTAATGAAGATTATTTTTATTATTAAAATAATCCAAACCGCTATTTCAAATTTTTCTAAACTGGTAGCGGTTTGATATATATATTAAAATATTGATAGAGGTTTGGTCATAGCGATTTGATTAAAATTAAATTAACTATTCATAGCGGTTTGTCTAAATTTTTCTCGTGGCAGTTTGTTCAAATCACTTCATAGCGGTTTGCTTATTCCACCACGCATCGGTTTGGTGTCCAGAGGGTAGCGGTTTGGGCCAGAATTTCAAAGTTTTGACCCATTAGTCCCAATACCCTCTCACAGCCCAGTCCAATGGCACAATTACCTAGTTAACTCCCATCCGGGACTTGTTAACTTGTAAGTGTTCATCTGTTATCTTTGACCAAAGTTGACTTAATCTCATCGTAATCAATCAAAGCCTGTTAATTATTATGACTAATGTTCTCATCTAACGTCAACTATATGTTATGTCTGCCTATCTTTATTCATATCTTTGTGCAAACAACATGGCTAATGAGAATGTTCCCGCTCCTACTCCCACAAGATCTGATGATCAGATACTTCCATTTGCGGCATGGGTGCATATTGGAAAGATAAACTTTGTCTCGGATCTTCAAAAGAAGCAAAAGAATCCAATCTTTCATATCTCTGTAGATATTCTGCAAAACACAAACTTCTTCAGAGCATTCACTACCTCAGCTTCTATTCCAACTATCTACATTCAATACTTTTGGAATACACTTACATATGAGGCAAAGACTGGAGCTTATAGTTTTCAGTTAGATGAAACCTGATTCGTATTGGAATCTAATCTTCTGAGGGAATCTTTAGAGATAACACCCATTGATCAAGCTCACCAGTTTGTGTCACCTCCATCTGGTGATGCAATCATAGACTTTGTGAATGAGCTGAGGTATACAAAGGAAATTCACTTTGTGTCAAGAATGGCGGTGAATAACCTGTATCAGCCCTGGAGAGCAATATTGTATGATCAAACAATGTCTCACAGGCAAGACTTCTGGGTTTGATAAGCCTAGATACCCAGTTCTTTATATGCTTTGGGGTATAATTACAAGTACAAATGTTGACTATGCTGAACTCATATGGGAAGAATTTATAGAAGCTATTCAGACTTTTCTTACTGATAAGGCCAGTCTGGGCAGTCCCACTAAGAAGGGCAGGAAAGACAAGCCTCACGTTATTCCTTATTGTTAGTTCCCAAAGCTAATTATCTGTCATTTGGGAAGAAAACACAATCTGCATCAAAGATCTGAGTCTCCGTTGCACCTTGCTGAAGAAGATCTCCGTCTTGGAAATCTCAAGTTCGTTCCCAAAGGTGAAGACGATGAAGTCTTTAGAATGCCAATTCCCAACGAGCTGATCATAAACAATATCAGAAACGCACCTTACTACAATGCTTACTTGGAAATGGTTGCAAAGCATGATCAAAAAATTGCAGCCGAAAAGGGAGGAAAGAAGAAACCTGTAACTGCTAAGCAACTCAAGCCAAATCCTGTTAAAGAGAAGTCAAGCAAACCAGCACCTGCACCAAAACCTAAGGTAACACAGGTAAAACCAGCAAAGCCTTCTCCCGCGAAGCATTCAAGAATGGGTAAAGTGCAGAAAATTCGCAAAGGAAAGAGTTCTCTCTAACTCATTGATGAAGATGAACCAACTTAACCTGAACCTGAACCCGAACATCAAGGTGAAGGGGAAGAATATGATGTCGAACGAGCTATTCAGATGAGTCTAGAATCATTTCAGGAATAGGGTCAAGCACATGTTGGCGGTGTGGCTATTCGAGAACCTTTAGCTGAGGCCACCCGACCACTCCCGGTGGTCGAAGGCAAGGGAAAAGCAATTGCAACTGAAGAACAAGCTGCACAATTACTGTTAGCTCTGCACACGCCAAAAAGGAGAAGTACCACGGACCAATTTATATTCCAGAGGCGGACTCCAGCTACTAAAAAGGCATCAACTGGACCCTCTATACAACCACAGGATGACACATCCGCAAATATAGTTCGTGATTCTCCGTCTCCTACGGATGCTGAAACAGGTGCTGATACAGACAAGACAAACAGTGGAGGTGATACTAAGATACTACAGATTGGTGAAGAACAAGGAGAAGATGTGGATAACCAAGTGAATCTAGATGAAAAGACTGTCGAGCTTGATCAAGGCCAGGCTGGATCAGACCCTGGTAAAACTCTCGAGTCTCGACCTCCGCTAGAGTAGGTATTCATGGATGAAGACCAGGCTGGACCAGACCCGGGAGAAAGCCATGTGGCTCTTGTTGGACCAAACTCGGAGCCCACGCATGATGAATTCATGACTAATGTGTACCCCAATGTTCATGAAAGCTTGAAATTTCCAGCTGATAAACATGTCATCTTAGAGGATCCACTAAGTCCATCCGGGACTCTCTCTTTAATGAAGTATCTGGATGATGCATATACTATTGGGGATCAGTTCTTAAATGACAAATCAACTGAATATGAACTGGCAAAAACTCAATGTGGAAGCAGAAGTGGTCTCCATGGTCACTGTTCTAATTTATTAAACGTCTTCCTCAGTTCCTCCACTATCCACACCTGTTATTGATCTCTCACCTCCTAAACCGGTACCCTCTACCACTCAAGCACCAATCTTTACAGCTACAACAATAACTACAACAACAACCCTTCCACCTCCTCCACAACAACAAAGCACAACAGATTCAGAGTTAGTTGCACGTGTCACAGCTCTTGAAAAGAAATTCTGTGATTTTGAGCAGAAGAGCAACACTCTTGATAACACGACTCAGAATCTTAGATCTAGGGTTTTTACTTTGGAGCTTCAGGATCTGCCTCACAAGATCAATCAAACAGTCAATGAAGTTGTAAAGGAGGTTGTATACTTAGCTCTTCAATCTCCACTCAAAGATCGCTTCAGAGAACTGCCCGAAGCTGATATGAAAGAAATTCTTCACCAACGGATGTTTGAGAGTGGTACCTACAAATCACTTCCTGAATATGTGGCTCTTTATGAAGCTCTTGAGGCGTCCATGAAACTTACGAACAGGGACGAGTTATTTTCTAAAAAGGACAAGTCACGTAAGAGACGCCGTAACGATCAAGACCCTCCCCCTCCTCCACCAGATTCAGATCCAAGTAAGAAGAGAAGACATGCCTCTGATGCTTCAGGTTCAACACAGCCTCCAGCTTCTTAATCCTCAGCCTGGAAAACTTTTGACACTAGAGAGGCTCCTTCCAGCTCCTCCAGGCAAAAGTCAGCTCCTCATTCTGAACAACCAGTTGAAGATGTGCCTATACCAGATGATGTAAACGTCTCAGATTCCAAGGACACCGATACTGCACATCTTCCCAAGATAAAGACCAGACCAGACTGGTTGAAGCCTGTTCCAGAGGAAGACAGACCAGCAACTCCAGAACCAGACTGGGTCATTCCTCCAAATGAGTTACCTAAAACTGAGAACAATTGGGCTAATGCACTTGCCAGCTCGTATCAAGATCCAGATGAATACAAGCTACTACGACAGACTGGCGATATGAGTTCATTCATCAACTGGTTCTGCAAACGGATTGGAAAGAAGAAACTGAGCAAAGCAGACTTAGAAGGCCCAGCTTTCAAGGTAGTCCGACCATTTCACGACAACAACATTTCTCTTCAGTTTCAGATGGAAGAGTGTCACTTGCTGCTTACCGATCAAGTTGATTTGGCTAATCCTGAAGGTCATCGAATCGTGCCTGACGTGAGCAAACCATTGCCTCTCGGAGGTCCACCAGGTCAGGTAACAATTCAATCTCAATTCTTCTTCAATAAGGATCTGGATTACCTTGTGTCAGGCAGCAAAGAAAGGAGAAGTGCCCTGTCTATATCTAAGCTAAAGGCAACCAACTATCTAGATTTTGGGCTTGAAGAACTAGTACCGTCACCATGGATTGAGAGTGAACGTGATTACGATATTAGTGTTGCTTATGGTATCTCCTACTGGTGGTTTAAGCACAAAGAATTCTACATCATAAGACACAGTGCCCCCTCTGATCGCAGTAAAGTCAGATCATACATGCTGATTCTCAGTGTAGTCCGTCTCAAGACTTTTGAAAGATACAAGTATACCTTCTTAAAAGAGATTGTTCTTCGCAGAGCTGACTACAAGGAATACAAGATCTCAGAAGCTGACTTCAAAAATCTGTATCCTAATGATTTTGAAGACATGTACCTACTTCATCTTCAAGGTCATCTTAATCCTTTATCTCGTGCCAACAAAGTTCATCTCTTTAACGTAGTCAACCTGTGGATAAGAAACATCGTCATCAGAAAACGTGTAGAAGATCTGCAGCTCAGGATTGAAAGTTATCAAACGAGACTCAATCTCACTCAACCAGATTAGGATGCATCTAACTTTCTATTCAAACATGATTACACCATAGTCAACAAGCCGAGGGCGGTAATCTACAGAGACAGAAATGATCAGAAGAAGATGATACGAGAGACTGAGGTGCACAAGTTCAGTGATGGCATGTTGAATAGGATTCTGGATAAGCTGGATCGCATGGTTAAAGACTTCAAGCTATTCAAGTTCAATCTGGGCATGGAAACAAGATCTGGTCAGAAGTCGATAGAAGGAGGAGTAAGGAGTTTATGGAGGTGATCGAGAGAAGACTCAACATTAGGAGAATATTCAGAAGTCTCGAAATCTTTATTGGTGGAAGGTTAAGAGATGTTGACTACAGACTTATTCAAAGAACTGAATGATTTCATCATTCCAATACTCAGGTCAATATCATCTTATGTTTCATAATATATCTTGTACATCATTATAAATATGTAGTGTATCTTTAGGTGTTCAGTGACAAGTATAAAGTTTTTCAAGAGTTTTTTCGTTAAACTCAAAATCCTTCAAAAATTTTATACTCGTCACTCACACGTACCCTCATAGATTCAGGGGGAGCATTAATATGTTCCCCCATTCGGTTTGTGAATAATTAGCACATTTTTCTCCCAGTTTTCTAATATATTTGAATCAATTGATATCCAAAATATCAAAGGGTTTAAAATTTTTGATAAAGGGAGAAAATGTGATTTAAATATGAAAACTAATAAAAAAATGTGACTTTGGGGACTCATATGTATACTCCATTCTCCTTGTGCTAACCACTTTTCCTTAATCGATACACATGTTGAGGGGGAGCATTTCTAAAAATTCAAAAACAATCGAGGTACTAAATGATTTGATATTTATATCACAAGTACCTGATTGAGTTTTTCAATTAGTTTTATGGCAAGGTGAACAGTACCAAAAAGACCGACCATGTATTTAATTTTATCGGAGTTATAAGGTTGGTAAGGTTAGGTATTAGTTCCTATGATCCAGCCAGAACCAGAGGGATCTACCCAGGAACAATCCACTAGTTAGTGTAGAAGTCCTTAGGTATGACATAAAAAGGAGTAAAAGTGAGAATAAGGGAATAGTGCCGACTGAGATAGAGCTAGTCTGGAACAAACCCAACAAAGTGTGACACCCCGTAAATTTCCGATCTATATTTTAGCCGTTTTCGTTTGATAATTTGAATTTTTAAAGTTTTGTTTAATTTTTACGTTTAACCGAGAAGTAGTTCCGTTATTATTTAAGATTTATTGCCGAAAAGTGATCCGTGCATCCAATCGTTGTAGTCTTTCATCAGTAGACGCGTTTTTATGTTTTTAACTGATATTTAAATTTTCATAATTTTTAATGATACCGTTACTCGTTTTCGTTAGTTGCGTGATGCGTTCTTTACTTGATCAATTTATGCATGCATGAAGCTATGGAAATTAAATCAAACATGAAGCACTAACTCTTAGATGGTGAAGACCACATTTGATCCCCCTTGGCTCATTCTAACTGAATACACACGCATACATGTCTAGGATACTATTTTTTAATTCATAAACATGAGACAACATTCACATATAGTTGGAACAAGGACATGTACTCACCAAGTTTGATTGGTGGATCAAATTGGATCCCCTTGTGCTTGTCCCCCCTTTGTTCGACGCATACACACACCACACACACTCTTGCTATTTGTTTTTGCTTACTAGTTAAGCTATTGCTCACCTTATAAACCAAAGGCATGTTTCATTTGTTATTCATTCACTTCACAAAGAAAAACACACACATCCTTTGTTTTTCCCTCTCCAAACCGTCGCCTACATACATACATACATACACACATACATACATATTCTTAAACTATTTTTCATACATTTGATCAAAAACCATCGAATACCTTGAAGTTTTATTGATAGTATTAATATTCGGGTAGTAAAACCACAACATTTGGGTTGTTTTAGTCTTGTTCATCCTTCTAAAACCTTCAATATTTGTAAGTCATCAGATCTTTATAAAACTTGTACTTTTAAGGTTATCTTGATGCATAAACATTTGTTGTACAAATCGTTTTGTAAAAATAAAGATTTTAAAACAACGTAAACCATAAAAGGTATTACTTATGGTTCGAAAATAATGATACTAAGTATAAAGAAATCATAGTTTTGTGATCGTGGTTATTTGCGTGTAATAAAAATAGTACTTTATAGCTTATTTGTATTCGGCCTATATAATAAGCTTATGGGAAAGCTTATTTGACCTTATTCGACTTATTGAAACTTATGAATAGTACGACCCAACTAGAAAACATAAAGAAATGTTTGTTCGAGCTTATTACATGCAACATATATTTATTGTGCTTATTTCTAGCTTATTTTTGGAATGACAAAGCATTAAGCTTGTTTGGCTTAACAAATAAGCCCTATTAAGACTTAATGGGCTTTTTAAAGCCACGTCTTATACAAAAGCTTATGAACCACGAGCTTATTTTTAAGTCTTATATTGTTCGCTTATATTTATAATGGCTTAATATAGCTTGTGAAAGCTTATTTGATAAACAACTATAATTCATTTAGTACCTTTTAACTATCTGCTAAACTAATGAGCCCAAGATGGTTAATAAAATGGTACAGCCCAATAGAGGCCCAAACCGTAGCTTAATAGCTCACAGTGGACTTTTGGGGTAAAAACATAACATTATTGTGGAAGATGGCTTATTGATAACTTATGTCAAGTTGAGTGTTTATTTGTGTAATAGTTTGCTTAATTAGAACTTTAAAGTTTTAGATCATCTAATTAGGCTTATTGGGCCTAAAAGCCCAATAAGGATTTTAATGACTCGTTGGATTTGTTAAAAAAATGGAAAGTGATCGTATAAAGTTTGTAAATCTTAACTCGTAAATTGAAAGTGAATTAAAAGTGGTTTTTATAAAAGTCTACGACATTGGAAAAGTGTGTAAACACGAGCAAGTCATGCCAAAATTTTGTAAAAATCTTTATACTTAGAAAATACTAGAAAAACGAGAATATTAAAATGTCTTGACTAATTACTCGGGGATGGGTAAAGTGCCGAACTGCAACAACATTAAGTTTTCGTATATGTAAACAATAATATTATATTATATTTATATAATTAATATAATATATTATATATACAATTAATTATAATCTAAGACTTTTCACAAAACTCGATCACTAATGTTTTTACCCATAAACAACGTTTACCAAATAAATAATAAACGTTCATGCATCATTCACACTCCGTTATCGTTTCGAGTCTAAACCGAAACCCATATTCTTTTAGGACGTACCCGTGTACCACCGTTCGTTCCGAGTGATCATACTTTTTGACGTATACTCTTTACCCTACTATTCCAAGGTGAGTTCATAGCCCCACTTTTAGTTGTTTTGATTAAATGTTTTATAACTTGGGGTGAGAAACATTGCTTGCTTTTAAAACTGGACACAAGTACTATACGTGAGAAATTCCTCGTTTACGTGTTTCCTAAGTAGCATTTAGACCACTATTGCCCGAATTGTCATGAACTGTTAATCACCTTTAACCGACTGGCTGGTTAAGTGAGCGCGAGTGAGTAAATAGATCTATTAGGACTAATTATCCCTATCCGGGTAAGAAGCACTTACTAGTTCAAGTTTGCCAAGAACTAACAGATATATGTCATGTCGAAACTAGTTAGGTGGTCTTTGGTCGGACACCTGAAGGGCAAGCCTTATATAGCAGTGTACAAGCTATCTTTCAGTATTAGCTTCAGTGTCATGAGCTTAGTGCAACGTAAATGCCTCTTTATGTGAAGTTGTATCTTCTATAACTGCCGCATACATTTTGATAATCTTGTGGTCCACATTAATTACATTTGAACTAAACCTATGAATTCACTAACTTTATGTTGATGATTTAAGCACGTTTTTCTCAGGTGCTTAGCATGGATGTCGTTGCTTGACTTATGTGAAGCCTATTTGCCCAGACTGGTTTACTAGAAATTTATCTATGTCTTTAAATACCGTTGTTGAACTCATTTAAGCTTCCGCATTTTAACTTTTGAATCTTTTAAATTGATCGATGTAAAACTTATTAATATTTTGAATTTATGCAACGATGTTTATATTTAAAACGTACCCTTAGAGGTCGTTCTTTATGCTTTGTACTTGAGATATTCAGTGACGTCACGCCCCTAGACGTAAAATCGGATGGGGACCCTATTTGGGGGTGTGACAGATTGGTATCAAAAGCCAAGGTAATAGAGAACCAGGTAGTATAAACTAGGTCTGGTCTATAACCAGTATGTGATCCTACGTGATTATATGTGCCTTATGTGATTTTACATGTACATAATATATATAGGTATTATGTAATTAAATACTAAGTATAACTAATATTACTATAATTATATTGCATTCCTTTTTCACGGTGCTGCATTCGATGATTTATTCATTCATTCATTCGTTCATTTACCCATTGTTCATTATTTTTCTGCATCATGCATGGTTGGTATAAAGGATATTTATATAAACTTTTGCTTGTGTAGGTCATGACTATCTTTGTTATCTCAGTTTCATCAGATTCATCAGAGGAGAGTGTGGGGACATCTACTAGACGAGTTTTCTTGTTTGGTATTATCCCTACCACTATTCATGACACTACACCTTCCGTGATTCCACCTAGTACCCATATTGATACCACACTGATATCTATTGTTTCACCTACTATACCACCATCACCAGATTATACACCCACATCACCAGATTATACACCCGCATCACCTGATTACTCACTTGCATCTGATACAAAGCCTAATCCATCCGAGGATCCGTCATTAGGTCATATACCACCACTACCAGCTACTTCACCATTTCTTTCATCGACCGATGATTCTTCAAACAGTGACACACCTGATACACCACCATCACCCACCCATGGTACACCATTTACTGAGATTACCTCTTCTACCTAGAGTTCACTGTAGCATCTGGTGCACTTCGCCGTCGAGTCATGATTCTTGCACCTGGGCAGCCTATTCCTCATGGTCGACCGTACCGCTACCATCTTAATAGGCCGGTACACATGATGACTGCGAGGAAGAGGGTTGGATTGTTACCTACTCATCGTCTTACTGTAAGACATTCAGTTGACTACTCTTATTCAGACCATTTTGCTTCGGATGATTCTTCGAGAGATTCATCATCGAGTTCATCATCAGAGACTTCATCGGATCCTTCTTCAGATGACCTATCTAATTCTTCATCTGATCATTCATTACCAGCACCATCAGCGGGTATGAGACCTAGTCATCATTTATGTTCATTAGTACCGAGTATTCCTCGTTCACCTACTGCTATTTTCGATAGACCATCTTATGATTCTTCTTCTACGAGTCCTTCTCGCAAGAGGAGTAGATCCCCTGCTGCAGCTGCATATGTACCGTTATCTTCACCTATACCTGGAGCATTGTCTTATGCACGTGCTGATCTTTTACCATCACCTAAGAAGGTTAGGAGTTCTGAGTTTGCTACGGATTTAGAGGGTTGTTCGGAGGATAGTTTTGAGCCATATGTACCTAGAGAGGCTGGATTGGGAGTTGACGTTGAGGATGAGAGTTTTGAGCCGTCTAGGTATAGATGGACTAATTTAAAGATGGATGATGATGTTGTGAGGAGTGATGGGATTGATATTGACCCCGAGATTCAGGCAGAGATTGATGAGTGTATCGCTTATGCGGATGCTCTTAGAGTTAGAAGGATTGATGCTAGAGTTATAGTTGAGGCTGTTGATCGAGAAGAGATCGAGACGGATGCGAGATGCCCGGTTGAGGTTAGAGTAGAGTTACTCATCTAGTGACAGCTGATGATACCCCTGAGCCTGCTCAGGAGGGAGCTGTAGAGGTCACGTATGAGACATTGGGAGATCTGGTTCAGAGGTTTCATGATCACACTGAGGAGATTCCGGTTCACCGTGTTCAGGTTATTGAGAGTGTCCAGAGGGTTCAGGGATACAGGATCGTAGCGACAGGACAACATAGTGCGGATATGTTGGAGAGGATCAAAGAGCTGGAGTGGGATAATATGAGACTTAGAGACATGGTGGATGTTGCGAGTCAGAGAGTTGCTCGGTCTCAGCGGAGAGAGTTGCGTGTTCATAAGGAGATGAGACAGATTTGGCGTTTTAGATTTTATGATAGCATGAGGATTGCTAGGCTTGAGGCTTGTGCCAGGAGACACTTGGGCTACCATTCTTAGATTATTTCTTGAGTATCCTAGTGTTGACCCATAACACCTAGTAGTCGCTAGTTATTAGGAATTTGTAAATCCTATATTTTGGAACCATGTTGTAACTATTAGTATTGATGATATGAAATCTAATGATTACAATTCTATGTTTAATATTTTTAACTAAATGATATTTTCTTTTGCTTGTTGCATATAGCATTATTACTAAATAGTGGCATTATTATGAAGTTATTATGATTTTGTATTTCTGTGTAATAAGACTTGTTATTTTATTTGAACCCCGTTAACAATCTCGTATCACCATGAAATTTCATCATGTTGTGTATTGTTATGTTGTAGGACAATAACACACGATCTGGAGCATCAAGGACACGTGAAGGAATTAACGAACAAATTGACCGCCGATTGGCAGGAGTGTTGGGAGCTCATGACGCTGCCAAGAACCTTGAACCCCTTATAGGATATAGGGGTGAACATGGTGAAGTAAATAGAAATGGAGGAAATGGAAATGGAGGAAATGGAAATGGAGGAAATGGGAATGGAGGAGCGAATGGAAATGGTAATGGGAACGGAGGAGGTAATGGCTATAACTTCGAAGGATTTATGCATGCTCGAGAGTGCACATATCAAGACTTCCTAAAGTGCCAACCACTTAGCTTTAATGGGACGGAAGGAGTTGTTGGGTTAACTTGTTGGTTCGAGAGAGATGGAAACGGTGTTCCACATTAGCAACTGTCCAGAGAAGTACCAAGTGAAGTATGCTACGTGCACCCTTCCGAACAGTGCATTGACATGGTGGAACTCTCATAAGAGAACAATTAGGATTGAGGTCGCCTATGGCATGAGTTGGACAGAACTTATGAAGTTGATGACAAAAGTGTATTGTCCAAGAAACGAGGTTCAGAAGATGGAGATCAAGTTGTGGAACTTGGCTGTGAAAGGAAATGACTTGACTGCTTATACTAGAAGATTTCAGGAATTGGTGCTATTGTGTACTAGAATGGTCAAAAATGAAGAGGATAAAGTTGAGAGATTCGTTGGAGGTTTGCCTGACAATATTCAGGGGAATGTAATCGCTGCTGAACCTACTAAATTTCAAGATGCAATTCGCATTGCCAACAACTTAATGGATCAAAAGCTGAAGGGATATGCTAGAAGTGCTGAAAGTAAGAGAAGGTTGGAGAACAACCCGTGAGACAATCATGGGCAGCAACCAGTTTTCAAGCGGCAAAATGTTGAAGGCCAGAATGTGGCAAGAGCTTACACGGCTGGGAACAATGAGAAGAAAGGGTATGTTGGATCTCTTCCCTACTGCAACAAGTGCAAGTTGCACTATGTAGGACCGTGTATTATGAGATGTGAAAACTATAAAAGAGTCGGTCATATGACTAGGGATTGTAAGGTCACTGTTACTCCAAACACCCAGAGAGCCCCAGTTGGGAATCAGCCGGGTATTGTTTGGTATGAGTGTGGAAGGCCGAGACATTTTAGGAAGGATTGTCCTAAGTTGAGGAATCAGAACCGTGGAAACCAGACTGGAAACAAGAATAGGAACAAGACTGGAAACTAGACTGGAGGCAATGAAGCTACAGCAAGGGCTTACGCCATTGGAGGAGGAGGAGCAAACCCTGATTCCAATGTTGTCACGGGTACGTTCCTTCTCAATACCTGTTATGCTTCTATGTTATTCGATTTGGGTGCCGATAGGAGTTTTGTGTTGTTTACCTTTAGTGCTTTGCTTGATGTTGCACCATCCACTTTAGACACTAGTTATGCCATAGAACTTGCCGATGGAAGAATTTCAGAAACAAATGTTGTCCTTAGAGGTTGTACGTTAGGATTATTAGGTCATCCGTTCGACATAAATCTAATGCCCGTAGAACTTGGTAGTTTCGATGTCATCATCGGTATCGATTGGTTGGCGAAGTACCATGCGTTGATCGTTTGTGACGAGAAGGTCGTCCGTATCCCTTATGGAGACGAAGTGTTGATAATCTGAGGTGATGATTGTGACGGCGGAAGTAAGTCAAAGCTGAACATCATATCGTGTACGAAGACCCAGAAGTATATACAGAAAGGATGTCAAGTGTATCTAGCGCAAGTTACATCCAAGAAAACTGAGGACAAGTCGGAGGAGAAGCGACTTAAGGACGTGCCGATTCTACAGGAATTTTTGGAAGTCTTTCCATAAGACTTGCCCGGGCTACCGCCTGCTCGACAAGTTGAATTTCAAATCGACTTAGTCCCTGGTGCTGCACCTGTGGCACGAGCCTCATACCGATTAGCACCAGCCGAGATGCAAGAGTTATCCATTCAGTTGCAAGAACTTACTGACAGAGGATTTATAAGACCTAGTTCCTCACCCTGGGAAGCTCCGGTTTTGTTTGTCAAAAAGAATGATGGATCTTTTCGGATGTGTATCGACTACCATGAACTAAACAAACTTACTGTAAAGAACCGATACCACTTCTGAGAATCGACGACTTGTTGATCAACTCTAAGGGTCAAGAGTCTACTCTAAGATCGACCTGAGATCTGGTTATCACCAAATCAGAGTTCGTGAGGAAGACATTCCAAAGACAGCATTTAGGACTCGCTATGGTCACTATGAGTTCCAAGTAATGACGTTTAGCTTGACTAACGCACCGACAATATTCATGGATTTGATGAATCGGGTATGAAAACCGTATCTGGATAGATTCATGATTGTATTCATCGATGATATTTTGATCTACTCCAAGAGAAAAAAGGAACATGAAGGACACCTTAAGTTAATTTCAAAGCTACTCAAGGAGGAGGAATTGTACGCCAAGTTTTCGAAGTGCGAATTTTGGCTCTCGAAGGTGAAATTTCTCGGTTATGTGATTGATAGTGAAGGCATTCACATCGATCCCACCAAGATTGAGTCCATCAAGGATTGGGCGTCACCCAAGACACCAACATAGATTCGTCAATTTTTTGGTTTGGCCGGTTACTATCGACGATTTGGAGTTGTTGAGCGACTACGACTGTGAGATCCGATATCATCCAGGAAAGGTGAACGTGGTGGCTGATGCACTAAGTCAAAAGGAAAGAAGCAAGCCACTACGATTTCGGGCCTTAGTTATGACTATTAGGTTAAATCTTCCTAAGCAGATTTTAAGTGCTCAATCGGAAGCCAGAAAAGAAGAGAACTTCATCAACGAAGATTTGCATGGCATGATTAACAAGCTAGAACCTCGTGCTGACGGAACGTTATGTTTGAACAATCAAAGTTGGATTCCGCGTTTTGGTGATCTGAGGGCTTTGATTATGCATGAGTCTCATAAGTCAAAGTATTCCATCCATCCTGGATCGGATAAGATGTACCAAGACCTGAAGAAGTTGTATTGGTGGCCCAACATGAAAGCAGAAATTTCCACCTATGTCAGCAAGTGCTTAACGTGTGCCAAAGTTAAGGTGGAATATCAGAAGCCGTCTGGTTTGTTGGTTCAACCAGAGATCCTACAATGGAAATGGGAGAACATAACGATGGACTTTGTGACTAAATTGCCAAAGACGGCAACCGTTCAAGACACGATATGGGTAATCGTTGATCGTCTCACTAAGTCTGCTCATTTCTTGCCTATGAGAGAAGATGACACATTAGATAAGTTGATGAGACAGTACTTGAAGGAAGTAGTCTCAAGGCATGGAGTGCCAGTTTTGATCATCTCTGATCGTGATGAGAAATTTACTTCACATTTTTAGAAGTCTCTAAATAAAGCATTAGGTACTCGATTAGATATGAGTATAGCTTATCACCCGCAGACCGATGACCAGAGTGAGAGGACCATTCAAACATTAAAAGACATGTTACGTGCCTGTGTACATAACTTTGGAAAAGGTTAGGATAGACACTTACCGTTGGTGGATTTTTTTGTATAACATCAGTTACCATACCAGCATTAAGGCTGTTCAATTTGAGGCATTGTATGGGGGCAAGTATCAATCACCTATCTGTTGGGCTGAAGTTGGAGATAGTCAGCTCACTGGCTCATAGATCATCCACGAGACGACTGAGAAGATCGTTCAAATCAAGAGCCGTATCCAAGCCGCCCGTGATCACCAAAAGAGCTATGCCGACGTAAGATGAAAACCCCTCGAGTTTCAAGTAGGAGATAAGGTCATGTTGAAAGTATCGCCATGGAAAGGGGTGATATATTTTGGAAAACGGGGAAAGCTGAACCCATGCTACATACATACATACATACATACATACTCTTAAACTATTTTTCATACATTTGATCAAAAACCATCGAAGACCTTGAAGTTTTATTGATAGTATTGATATTCGGGTAGTAAAAACATAACATTTGGGTTGTTTTAGTCTTGTTCATCCTTCTAAAACCTTCAATCTTTGTAAGTCATCAAATCTTTATAAAACTTGTACTTTTGAGGTTATCTTGATGCATAAACATTTGTTGTACAACTCGTTTTGTAAAAATAAAGATTCTAAAACTACGTAAACCATAAAAGGTACTACCTCCGTCCCACATTAAGTGTCCAATTTGATTTTTTCAAGTCTTTTTTCTTTATCTTTGACTTTAATTATTTCTTTTTATGTTATATGACACTTGATGCAAAATATATGAATTGGTAGAGTTTTGAATGTATTATTCATTTGTATAATTTTCATCAAATATTATATAACACAAACACAAATATTTACGGTCAAAGTTGATAAAAAAGACCTTAAAAAGTCAAACTGGACACTTAATATGGGACGGAGGGAGTATTTACTTATGGTTCGAAAATAATGATACTAAGTATAAAGAAATCATAGTTTTGTGATCGTGGTTATTTTCGTGTAATAAAAATAGTACTTTATAGCTTATTTGTATTCGGCCTATATAATAAGCTTATGGGAAAGCTTATTTGACCTTATTCGACTTATTGAAACTTATGAATAGTACGACCCGACTAGAAAACATAAAGAAATGTTTGTTCGAGCTTATTACATGCAACATATATTTATTGTGCTTATTTCTAGCTTATTTTTGGAAGGACAAAGCATTAAGCTTGTTTGGCTTAACAAATAAGCCCTATTAAGACTTAATGGGCTTTTTAAAGCCACGTCCTATACAAAAGCTTACGAACCACGAGCTTATTTATAAGCTTATGGTTCGGCTTATTTTATTGTGGCTTATTATGAGCTTGTGATAGCTTATTGATAAACCTAGAATTCATTTAGTACCTTTTTAGCTTATCGGGCTAAACCAATAAGCCCAAGATGGTTAATAATATGGTACGACCCAATAAAGGCCCAAATCGTAGCTTAATAGCTCACGGTGGACTTTTGGGGTAAAAACTTGACTTATTGGAGAGCTTATTGATAACTTATGTCAAGTTGAGTGTTTATTTGCGTAATAGTTTGCTTAATTAGAACTTTAACGTTTTAGATCATCTAATTAGGCTTATTGGGCCTAAAAGCCCAATAAGGATTTTAATGACTCGTCGGATTTGTTAAAAAAATGGAAAGTGATCGTATAAAGTTTGTAAATCGTAACTCGTAAATTGAAAGTGAATTGAAAGTGGTTTTTATTAAAGTCTACGACATTGGAAAAGTGTGTAAACACGAGCAAGTCATGCCAAAATTTTGTAAAAATCTTTATACTTAGAAAATACTAGAAAAACGAGAATATTAAAATGTCTTAACTAATTACTCGAGGATGGGTAAAGTGCCGAACTGCAACAACATTAAGTTTTCGTATATGTATACAATAATATAATATTATATTTATATAATTAATATAATATTATATATACAATTAATTATAATCTAAGACTTTTCACAAAACTTGATCACTAATGTTTTTACCCGTAAACAACGTTTACCAAATAAATAATAAACGTTCATGCATCATTCACACTCCGTTATCGTTCCGAGTCTAAACCGAAACCCATGTTCTTTTAGGACGTACCCGTGTACCACCGTTCATTCCGAGTGATCATACTTTTTGACGTATACTCTTTACCCTACTATTCCAAGGTGAGTTCATAGCTCCACTTTTACTTGTTTTGATTAAATGTTTTATAACTTGGGGTGAGAAACATTGCTTGCTTTTAAAACTAGACACAAGTACTATACGTGAGAAATTCCTCGTTTACGTGTTGCCTAAGTAGTGTTTAGACCACTATTGCCCGAATTATCATGAACTGTTAATCACCTTTAACCGACTGGCTGGTTAAGTAAGCGCGAGTGAATAAATAGATCTATTGGGACTAATTATCTCTATCCGGGTAAGAAGCACTTACTAGTTCGAGTTTGCCAAGAACTAACGGATATATGTCGTGTCGAAACTAGTTAGGTGGTCATTGGTCGGACACCTAAAGGGCAAGCCTTATATAGCAGTGTACATGTTATCTTTCAGTATTAGCTTCAGTGTCATGAGCTTAGTGCAATGTAAATGCCTCTTTATGTGAAGTTGTATCTCCTACAACTGCCGCATACGTTTTGATAATCTTGTGGTCCACATTAATTACATTTGAACTAAACCTATGAATTCACCAACTTTATGTTGACGATTTAAGCACGTTTTTCTCAGGTGCTTAGCATGGATGTTGTTGCTTGACTTATGTGAAGTCTATTTGCCCGGACCGGTTTACCAGAAATTAATCTATGCCTTTAAATACCGTTGTTGAACTCATTTAAGCTTCCACATTTTAACTTTTGAATCTTTTAAATTGATCGATGTAAAACTTATTAATATTTTGAATTTATGCAACGGTGTTTATTTTTAAAACGTACCCTTAGAGGTCATTCTTTATGCTTTGTACTTGAGATATTCAGTGACGTCACGCCCCCGGACGCAAAATCGGACGGGACCCTATTTGGGGGTGTGACACAAAGTACTAGTCATGAAGTCTCGGTAAGCACTGAAGGGGTTGAAGAATGAAAAAGAATTGTAAGGATAAAAGGGTGAAAAGAAAGAAGCCCTCCATACACTTAGGCAGAAACCGGGTCAATACATCTACTGTCAGAATCACAATGATGATTGCTGACATTGAAGAAAGCCGTCATGGACCCAGTGATGCAATGCACAACCCTCCCTAGCCACTCAGAATCTCTTAAAAGATTTCTGTTTCATTTCTCACAGAGACTAAACACGTTATCTATTGACTTTCTCACTCCGAGTTAGTTGATATTGAAAAGGTGGCAGTCCGCTCCAGCCTCCGATCACTAAAACCAAAACGCACAATTGAGTCTAGAGCCAAGAGATCATCAATTAATCTCATTAGGACACTATTCCATTTTACTTGTTCTTCACACAATGTGAAAACAAGGATTATCATAAGAGTCCTACGCATTATCCTTGTGGTATTGCCAGAACATCCGAGTGATACCTAAGTATCACAGTGAAGATGGAAATCCTGCTAGAGCCAACATCAAACAAGCTCTTGGTAGGTGACTTGTGAGATCCTAAATGGATCAAACTTGTGTTAACTGGAAAGAAATGATGGTACGATTCTACAAGAATCAAACTTGTTCCAGTATATGAATTGACGGTTAATGAACTTTGACAAAAGCTTAAAACTCTTGATGTGTTACAAAAACACTTTCACTAAGTAACACGTCGACTGATTTTCAAACCAATTTTTCTCTTTATAGCTAACTGTTTTATTACAGGTTCATATAAAGATGGAGATGGTGCCATCCTATTCCGACAGAGACAAGTTCATTACCGCATGCTCATACTTGACCTACACATTCAAAGAAATAATGAAAGCTCAAGCTTAAGTTTTCTAAGCTTCCGCAACTCTGATATCACACGTCCCTCTTAAAGTGGCAAAGTATTAAAGTTAAAGAACTTCAAGAACAAATTATTCAAGTTTTCAAGATCAAGAAAGGTTTGAGCATGTCGGTCCACAAGACACAAAACCACAAGACAACGAAAGATCACAAGATGATGATCAGAGATTGGATTTGGCTGATGATCTCAAGAAAGCTCAAGATCACATATCAAGTACAAACAAAAGCCACAAGACAAAGTCCACTACATCAATGTACATGCTAGTATAAAATTGGTAACCGGGTATGAGATGGTCCAAGATTGCTTGTTGGGTCAGGCCGGCAAGCCATCTTTGGGTTGGATCTAGCACTAAACAAAGCGATTGGATAACTTCCTGTACAAGTAAAGGTATACCGTTAGCCTTACCATAGGGACGGACCCCACGATTAGACTCCGACGTAAGAGTAAGAACACAAGTTATCAGTAGTATGTGAGTGTATTAAGAAGGGTGAAGAAATAATACCTTTTGGGGTGTTAGAGGACCCCTTTTTTATAGGTGACTAATCACATTAATGTTGATTGGATGTTACTAATTACATTAATGCTGATTGGATGTTGACTAATTACATTAATGCTGATTGGATGTTGACTAATCACATTAAATGTTGATTAATATTGACTAATCGCATTAAATGCTGATTAATGTTGACTAACCATATTAATGTTGACTAACCATATTAATGATGACTGGATGTTAACTAAGCACATTAATGATGATTAATGTTACCATATCCAGGCCAAGGCCAGGGTCCACATGTGGTTAGTACAGTTCAGGCCCAGAGGCCTGTTATACGTACTATACGTCATTAAGTCCCTCAGTCTAGTATGTTTACTGCATGCATCATTTGTTGCATGCGGTGAATATTACTAGACTCAAATTCTTTATTACCGTGCTTCTGCCACGATCGTTGCCTTTTCCACAACTCTTCTTTAGCCTGGTAGGTGAGATCCGTAAGACGTGTCTTTTCTTTCTAGACCATACGTCATTATATCTGGTTTTGGGCTGTGCTAATCAAGCCTATTATAGGTTCCACCCATATACATGTGTTGGGTGATTGTGCTCAGATGCTTGGTTTCCCGTGTTTGAATGGTAAAGACCCCGTAAAAAGAACAATTTTTCTACAGTCGGGGTAACACTAGCATTGGGCATGTACCATTCTTGTTCATCTCTTGGGAGAGGATGAGAAGAATTTATGAGGATGGAGATGCTCTCCATATATTTCGTGATGAGATGGGTAAATGTATGTCCATCTTGTACCAGCTTGTATTTGCTTATGATGCGAATAATAGCGCAAATATTACATTCGTCTTGAGACCAACGGATAATCTACTTCCGTGGTGAGGTTAATTATTAGGTTACCCATCCTAATGCGAATATTAAATTCGTCTCAAGACCAACGGAGAATGTACTTCCGTGGTGGGGTTAATTATTAGGTTACCCATCCTAATGCGAATATTAAATTCGTCTTAAGACCAGCGGAGGGTGTACTTCTGTGGCTGGGTTAATTGTAAGGTTACCCGTCCTGATGCGAACATTACATTCGTCTTGAGACCAACGGAGGACGTACTTCCGTAGCTGGGTTAATTGTTAGGTTACCCATCCTGATGCGAATATTGCATTCGGCTTAGTATTGGGCTTGCAATGCCTCTTACATACTTGAGTTAATTTGTAGGTTACTCAGCCTCACTTTATACTTGCAATTTTCTAAGTGTTCTTTATATCCGGAGATATTTGTGTGCAATGAACTTTGTTTGTTCGCACAGAGTTAATTGGGGTTACCTGGCCCGCTGTTTAATAAAAAAACATTTACACGTATACCTTTTTAATCAGGGTAAAGTAGTATTTCACGTGTGTTAAAAATAAATATTGGGCTAATATCAAAAGGATGTAGCCAACGGTGCTATCATACCATTATAGCCCCTTAAGTTTAGTGATGCTAAACTATATTAGTAGCATTAAACTTGTATACTCAGTGTTCAAATAACTTTTATGACTTTCATCATTTTCATGCGATAGCCAAAGAAAAAATATGAGTGAAGTCGGTTAATGCATTGTTAAATGAGTAGAAAATATTTTTGTAGCATATTTATTCCGTATGCATTATCTACGAAACATGGAGCTGATTATAAAGGTTGCTCAATCACGTGTTTGAAAATAATATCCGCGGTGCACATAGCTTATTGGAAAAGGTGGCTTGACCATATGTCCGGATGTGCTATGTACGGATCTCGAAGCTTAATAGTGCTTGACTACGTGTCCGGATATTTAATCATGTGCAATGTTACGAATTTTGTTTAATATGTTTGGATCAAAAACTAAATAATAACTTAAAGTAACATTTGACAAATGAACTATAATTGTCGTTTTGCATAGCAGATATGCTTTTATATTTATGCAAATTGATCTACTCACATAGGATTACACTCCATTTGTGTGGATAACTTTACTTTTAATAAAAATAATGCAATACCACATATTACGCAACAGAACATGTCTTAGTTTTGCTCTAGGCAAGCATGTTTCAAGATGTAATGCGAGTTCATGCATGGACTATGCATTTATATTTGCGTAAGTAATATGTTCAAAGAGTGAACCTGGTGGTGTCGACTCATAATTTCTGTCGATGCGGCCAAATAAGTTATGCACAATAACCAACGAATTAAGTAACGAGGATAACAAACCTTTCCACCATGTGTATAAGAAAAAATGAAAATTTTCACCACGGAGGTAAACCTTCCACTGACTTGTACATGTAAGCATATGTTGATTTAAAAATATTGGAATGATATTTGATTCCTCTTTCATATGCACTAAACTGCTAAACAACGGCCACGGCATGGACGTAATGTTAACAGAACGTAGGTCCGTTGTGGTGGGAAGCGGAGCTTGCAAAACGTGCCATACGGGTAGAGATTCCGCAGCTCATGATGTTGGTTATTATGAATAAACTTGCATGTATTTTATATATCCGTAAAATAAAGATTAGCCATGACAAAAGTTTGAACCAGGCTAAGCAATGAGGTACTTTAGTCGTTTCCTTGCTAACAGATTTAAACAAGCAAATATGAGCAAAATGTTGTTTTATCAATGCGTAAAATAGTGGAGGTACAAGTGACTTCTACTTTAATTGTAACACCCCCAAAAAATCACAACACAGCGGAATACCACTTGGGGTGCTACTTCATAATTACACATCGCTAGATACAAGAGAACGACCTCTAAATGTGTCGTTTGTAAAACAATCTCGTTGATTTTCTAAAATCAAAATAATAGTTGTCCCATAATTGCATCACAATGAAAAGAATGAAAGCAACACAACGAGATTTGATCATTTGTAGAAATCCAAGAATGAAATCTTGTCAATTTAGACTCCAATGCACATCAGATAATCCAAGTATCTATATCACCTGAGAAAAACATGCTTAAAACGGTCAACATAAAGTTGGTGAGTTCATAGGTTAGTTTAAATATGAATGTAAGTTTCAAATGAATGTATTTGTCCACTGTGTCATCACAGTACCATGTAAAAATCCCAAAGATTTATAAAGAATGCACGACACATTTTATGTCACCAAAAGTACCAATCTTATCCCAAAGATTTATAAAGAATGCATGACCAATTTAATGTCACCCTTATATAGTCACAAAATGTATGAATTTTTTGTTCAAATTACAAGATTTGGTAAGTATCTTTGACCTATTGTATCCAATACAATAGTCACCCATTTGTGATTATGATTTCACACTCTTAAGTTCATGAAACTGAGTCGTAGACTTGTTTGTATGCACACTTTGATTGCATTGGGCCCACAGTTAGGAAGATTGTCTCCGGGCATTAATGTAATTTTTATTACCTCATCATAGGTGTCCACCTCCAATGACTCCCGCGTGGCATTTATGAAATCTAATATGGTGTAATGTGAGTGTTGGCCCAGCAGGGCGCCAATCCAATCGTAATCCAACATGTTATAAGTTCGTTTGACCGTGTGATAGCTAATCACCGATACGGGGATTATCTATCCCAAATCAGATCTTTCTTTATAACATTCGCGCGTACCCTCCGAGTTTTTAACAGTTCGTGCAACTTAAGTTATCATAATCATAAATGTAAGAATGTGTTTACGTTCAAAAATTAAACCATGTATTGTATCTCCTCGCAAGATATATAAATGAGTATTTAAACCAAACAAGAAATCAACCATGTAAATGCATTTGTAAACAAGCATGTTCTCACCCCAATAAGTATATGTAAAACCAGTAAAGATTAGGGCTATAATAACTCTCAATATCCTTTCTAAAAATAATCACATTGGTTATAAGGTAAACCGAGTAAGTATAAGAGTTGGACAAGCCATGATCCCCTCGGCGGGCTTATAAACATTCAAAAGATTGAAAAGTAGGTTATGAATCACCTTGATTCAAAGACCACATTCAAATATATCAAATAAATCACAACCGAATCTTGCCAACGATCTCGACCACGACCTATAATTATGTCGCTCTATTATAATACACGTATTAAATACGATCAACGTTGCGTACATCGTAACGACGAAAATCATACATATTTTTATATGTATACATACATATATACATGTGATGAGAAATCCACTTGCGCGTCTTTAAACCTTAACCCTTAGTATATTATATGAATATATACTATTTTCCGTCCAATCATAGCTTATGTCGAATATTTACCGAAAGTTACTATTTTTAGACCTTATATTTTTAGAAACCGATCAGTGGTCTTAAATATTCTCTATTGAATAATAGATCAACCGACCTTTAGTTTTGACCCGCTATGTCTTAATTTTATAACTTGTCAAATCTTGGCGGAAAGTAAAAACGTCATTACAAACAACATTCGTGTTTCGCCGGAAGGCTAAAACGGACTCGAAAGTGCTCACATCATTTAATTAATAGATATGTCAGATTTAATATATTAAAAATAATTTATTTTCTATTAAAGTGTATATTCCGATTTCACTCCAGTTTCTTCGTTATTGGGAGTTAAAAGTCCCGTTTTATGTCTAAACGTCCATAAAATATAATTCATTATATTTTGTAAACCAAAATCGATCTTTTCTAAATCTCGATATCCCGTATCTCATGTTCCGTTTTCTTACTCTTAATTTATGCGTTCAAAACGCGCACAAGTCCGTTTTTAATTTAAATTTAATTCAAAAACTCGTCTAAACTATATCTAGTATCGCTTATACATTATTATCAATCCCGTTTTAATATTAATATCACATTATACTTAGACGTCGCAAGTTTAAACAGATTTCATCACATATACATTTTATCGATAATATAAACGAAATAATCGAATACTTTTAAATTAAACGTACCCTTTTTCGGTTTTGTCAACACATCAAACGCACCGTTTCGGTGTCACAATATCCAAAGCACCTATTTTCGTTGCAAAACCAAAACCCGACCAAACACCCGTCGCCGGTGTCCACTAGCCGAACCGACAACCCGTCGTCGGTTGTTAACCCACAACCCGACCGCACCCCTCGGTTAACCCACAACCCGACCGCACCCTTTGATGCTGACCCGAAACCCAAACCAACCCAAACCTGACGTTTCCTCCCCCCCGGCTGTCCCGGTTGTCCCCGCAGCCAACCCGACCCTTTCCCCGGCTGTCAAACCCAAACAAACGCACCCTTGGTGCTTATGAATAAAACCAAACGCACCCGTTGGGCAGTGACTGTTAAACACACAACCACGCACCCTGGTTGGTTTTTCTGTCGAGCCAAACGCACCCTAATCGGTGCCGAAACAAACCAAACGCAGCCTCTTGCTGCTGACCTGTGAACCATACGCACCCTTTTTGTTGTAGAACTAAACCCGACACCCCTTTTTCTTGATGTATAAATAAAACAACGCACTCGCCGGTGCCATATTTAAAACCACACGCACCCTTGGCTGTCGCGGTGGTGATGGCTATGGTGACATGATGGTATGATGAGGGTGATGATGACGAGGTGATGATGGTGTTGGGGTGGCGGTCGTGGCGGCTGAGACAGCCGGAGGGGGGGAGAAAGACGCGTGGATGCGCGTGGTATAATGGATCGAGTAGATCCGGTGAAGAGGAGCATCTTTGGTGTTGGCCGGAAAACTAGCCGGAAAAGTTTTTCGGCGGCAACGGTGGTCGAGTGGTGGCCGGCGGTGGCCGGAAAATATGGGGGAGAGAGAGTGTTTGAAATATGTGTGTGTGTTATTATTAGTAAAAATGAAATAAAATATATAAAAGTTTTATTTATAGTAAAACTTTTAAACTTAAGTGACAAGTAACTAATAGTTGGAGGGTTAATTGTGTAACTTTTTAATGAAATTTTGGTAACTTTCGGTTCGAGACTCGTTTGGACGACTTAACGAATGATTCAACGCGCGAAACTTGCGTCGTTGTTTTCCAAATTATTTTTCTGATAAAAATGAGTATTCATTTGATAATATTTCATAAATATTTTATAACATTTAATAAAATATCGGTTATTTATTTTGTGAACCGGTTACGTCTTGTTTGAAATAGAAAAGAAAAATGGATTTCAACTCGAATATTCGCGTTATCAACAAACGTTTTCGAATAAAATGATGACTAATTTATTAAATATTTTTATTTAATAAAAATGATAATTAAATGTAATTTAATTATTTTTCCCGTTTCTAAATCTTGCGAGGGCATTTCAGTCACGTTCAGACTGTTTTCGGGTCTCGGTCAAAACTGAAAAGTTGTCAGGAATGTCGTTTCACATCAAATTGCTTTAGAGTCCGAATAATGAAAACGTGATTTAGCGGGGGTGGGGTGGGGTGCGCTCGTTTTTTTGATAAATAATCATAGGAAATATCATAATATCTCCTTTTAAAATTTGTTCCGAACTTACGGTTACGCGGGTATTCGCTTTTATGTGAAAATAAAAGACCAAACGTCAAAAGTCAAGTCAGACTTGAAAAGTCAAAGATTGAAATCGTTATTCAAAATTTCAAAAATTCTCGGATGTTACATTAGTAGTCTTACGTCCGAACATGGAGGCGATGTCCGCACTTTAGCACCGTAAAATTAGTGGATTTTAAAATATCCGGAGAGCTAGAACCCGCGGATCAGGATATAATTGGGGCTTCTGACCGAAGGTATTAAGAAGCTAAAGTATTTGGTTTTATAAAATTCCTAGTGTTCCATCATGAGCACAATTCTGTAGCTTTACGCTACCCCGCGAAGCGATGAGCTTAAGGACGGTGCACACATGTCAGTATAAGAATGAAAGCTGAGCTTACGCATGGCCCAAGAAATAATGAGCGAACCGGGTTATGTATTCGAATGGTGCGATTAATTTTTTTTACGTGACAAAAATAATAGGGATCGTAGCCTACGAATGCAATGTAACGCTTAAGGTTGGAGCATGACAAGACGGACCAGCGGGCCGAAGCTTTAAGGGAACTCTATGTGAGCAGGTAATGATCGGTGTTCTTACTTCGGTAACGTGCCATGTTCAGATGGGCAATTTGTCAATGATGACGATCGAGAGGTTCGATGAAGCTTTGATAGTCGTTGTTCAATAGTTTAAGTGAATGTCAGAATAGACTTGCTAAAACGTGGATGTCAGTTAAGCTCCAATAGTAAAAGATGATGAGGGTCCGCGATGACTCGATGCTTTGGGTCACGGCTTGCGGTTATAAGTTGCGTTGCAACTTTATTGCCCCGGAACTTCGTCCGGAACTTTATTTAGCTAATGAGCTGCAAAGTATTTTATGTCTTATTTCCAGGTCTATCTTCATTTTTACCAAAGTAAATAAAGGGGATAAGGGGTCAGAATTATTGTCCATTCAACGAACTTTATATATGTCGACTGAAATAACAAAAGCCAGGGTCTATGGATGTAAGATTTCCCATGGAAGAAACAAGATAGTTTAGACAAAGGAAGTGGCTTTGAAACTGACCTGGTTGATTATCTTAGTGCACTCAAGGTATTATAATGTTGTAGTTCACCAAATGCATTTGTAGAAAAGGCTAATTGGATACAAAAGATAACCAACTGTTTGTTGCATGGAGAAAGCCATCAAAGTGTCGAAAGTTTTGATTTACGGTAACCAACTTTCCTCGGTTAGAGAAACCCATTAAAGTTTCAAAAATTGTTATTTACCGTAACTACAAAAATTTCTGATCTATGGCCATAAAATCTACTCATGCAGTTGTTATAAAACTTCAAAGTTTCCCCCTCGAAAACATATGCAAAATTTAATATCCAGGATACAGACCTATAAAGCTCGGATTATAAATGGTTGATTCTAAAGGGACTATTAAAGATGGACATTGGGAATTTATGATCATGTGTCCGAAATGATTGAAGTTATACAAATTTTGTTGGATTGGAAGAGCTAATGAACGTTGTTACCAGCCATATTAGGACGTGGATATGTTCACGAGGGTCAGTGCTCACAAGAGTATGTGTTCACACAGTAGACACGAACAGTTATTTGTCAATCATCGAAGTCCGGATTAAAATGGCCAAAGTGGTCATGTTCGACGAGGGTACGGAATATCTACATTGGTCGTCTTGCGACAAAGGATGTTGTGAATCAAAGTCTACAAAGTCCAGAGCTTGTATTGGCGACCTAAAGATGGTTGCTCCGCCACCTACGAGATATCTGATATTCTACCTCCGGGGCCTCATTAGCGTAAGTTTTTAGCGGACATGTGTATATTAGCATCATAAATGGCTAACTGTATGTAAAGGGCTTATATACTTAGTTTACATGTCTGAAAGTCCGCATGAAAGGGATCGATTAGACGGAGCAAAAAAAGAATTTTATGAGGTTACCCAAGCACAATGGTTTAGAATGTCAATTTGCACCGCTGTTAGACAATGTATGTTGACCTATGGGTGACTACCAAAAGTTAACTGATCGTAACATTTGATGGTGTCGGAGAGTTATGCCCGGGGCGGTAGGTATGGAAGTCGCATTACGTCGTACCAGATAGTTAATTTTGGCTAGAGGTTTAGTTTTTCTCTTTCTTAAACCATTGCCACTTGGTAGGTGTTTTCAAATGGTAAGATTACTTGCTGATACGGTAAGACATGTGCCGTATTTAAATGTCCGTCTTAAGCAAGCGGATGTGAAGGCTGGACATTTGATTGAACGAAGCCGCTATCATGGAGGTTTGAAAAGGCAAACCTTGACACGGTCCGCAATTGAACGAGGAAAAAGTTGATCACAGAACATCTCGATAACGTACGCGCACATTTTAATTGATCACAGAGAACAAAAGGTACGTGCAGCTTTTACAGACGGGCCGCAACAGCCTAAACGAAAAGTAGTGGTCTACTGGATGATAGAAAGCATTTCGATATCACAATAATGCTCGATTCTTATCCGTAGTTTAAGAATAATGCTACTAGGGATGATGGTGAATTGAAAAACCTATGCTCAAGTCAAAACAAGAGAAATAACATGGGTAACATAAGTACATAACTCACTCAAAAGTTCATCGGATCCGTGACCAGAGGTGGAGGATGGAATTATGACCTCGGATCGCTTAAGTCGGGTTCTGACCAATCTTAAGCCGAGGGATTCTGGTCAAACAAAGTGTTTCTTCAACTGTTGACCGCTTGGTAGGTCTTAAACTTGTAGTGATGAATCACATTCACAGATTTAGCTGGTTTGAAGACGTAGTTGAATGTTCGCCATTGGTAACTGTGGTGTTTTCTATTAGCTATACAATAGTTGTTAGCTATATTAGGAATAAGTTAAGCCTTTATTATTGTCAATATGGCATGTATATTATGTCCATATATTAGCCAAAGTTTGTTACATTGTAGATAGGCAATCACATGTATATATAGATGATTGATATCAATGAGAAAAGACTAGTGACAGGATTGATCGAAACAAAATCTGTTCCTTAATTAGTTGCGCCCCGGTTAGACCAAACTTTAAAATTTGGCAATAACTCAAATCCGTTCAAGAAAATGGGTTGAAGGACCGTACCTTCCCCACAATGATGATAAAAGATGAATGGTAGGGGAATGGTTCATGCATCACTTGGATGTTTACCACAAAAATCAGTTTATGGCTTTGCAATTGTGCGTCCTCTGCTGATCTTAATATTTAAATACATATATACCATTTTCTTATAGAAATAGAAGCATATCATATTTACCATGTATGCATCTCTGAAAACACTTATCTGATGGACGTCTTCTATAAGTGCTTGAGATTTCTATATAGTGTAATGTATTCAAGGCAACACAAGTATCCAAGGCAACACAATTCTTTTTTTCTTTTTTACTATAAGTAAGAAAAATAACTTATAGAAAGGATTTGCATTATAATTATGAGCGTTTTTGAAAAGTTAGGTCCAGAGACCATAGCTTTTGAGGTGATTTTATTCAAAAACCACATGATATTTATTTGAATAATTAAATCAAGTCTGTACGCATGAAAAAAAATGTGCAACGAGTGAAAAGCAAAAGATACGAAGGTTTTAGAGTTACCGACTTTCGGTTGATTTTTGCTTCCCAGTAATATGAGAACACGAAGCATAGTTTATTCGGGGTCCCACGGATGTTGCCAACTTGTTAGTACAAAATTGGTAACCGAGTATGAGATGGTTCAAGATTGCTTGTTGGGTCGGGCTGGCAAGCCATCTTCGGGTTAGATCTTGCACTAAACAAAGCGATTGGATGACTTCCTGCATAAGTAAAGGTATACCGTTAGCCTTACCGTGGGGACGAACCCCACGATTAGACTCCGACGTGAGAGTAAGAACACAAGTTATCAGTAGTATGTGAGTGTATTGAGAAGGGTGAGGAAATCATACCTTTTGGGGTGTCAGAGGACCCCTTTTTTATAGGAGACTAATCACATTAATGCTGATTATATGTTGACTAATCACATTAAATGCTGATTAATGTTGACTAATCACATTAAATGCTGATTAATGTTGACTAACCACATTAATGCTGATTGGATGTTAACTAAGCACATTAATGCTGATTAATGTTGCCATATCCGGGCGAAGGCTAGGGTCCACATGTGGTTAGTACAGTTCAGACCCAGAGGCCTGTTATACGTACTATATGTCATCCGTACAAGATATCACATGAAGAATCAAAGACTACGAGCTGAACACAAGATCAATCAGAAGATTGCTGAGCTTAAGTTAGTATTTTATTAGGGTGACCTCCCTTAGGGGGAGATTGTTGGATATTAGAAAAAGACTCGGTCACCCCGTGTATTTTACCGTTTATTATAGCTCGTAGTCAATAGTTAATCGTATGACATTCGATATTGGGTCGGGTAATTAAACCCAACGTGTAAGCCCATGCCAAGGCCTATGGGCCGGTTTGTAAGACACTATATAAGCCTCTTCCATGCCATGGAAGAGGTGGTTAGTCATTTCATTATACAAGTTCCATTTTCTCTCACTAGAAAGTTTTTCTCTCCCACTTTCTTTCTCTAGATTCAGCTAACCCATCTATCTTCCATTGTGTTATGATTTCCAATAACTACAGCGGAGTTGTTGATAAATTGATTGGGATTCATTTTAGAGAAGTATTGAAATAGAATTGAAGATGAAATGTTGTGTAAAAAATGGATGTGTTAGGGGGGTGGGTATTTACATGATTTTTTAAGGTAAAAATTTGGAAAAGAGGGTGTTTAATGCTTTCAAATGATCAAAAAAAGAGGGTGGGGGGGGGGGGGGGGGGGGATTTTGCCTGTTTTGCAACGGCTATCTTTCAAAAACAAAATACTTGAAAACGCAAAAAATTAACCCTTAAACGCGACAGGGGTGTGGGACTCACGCCATTAGGTGGTGTTTTCCGGGATCACATGGGTTGGTGGTGACGGCTCAGCACTCGAAAAACGCGACTTGTGGTGTGCTTCTCGCGCCATCACTTGGCGTTTTTCGGGTTGGCTCAAGCCATGGCACATGACACCCAAAGCTCTAAACATTGCACCATCTCCATACTAATCTCAATAACTTTTAAACACTAAAATCTATAAGAAAAACCCTAAATTAACAAAAGCCCAAATTATAACAAAACCCTAATTTCAAGTGCGCACATTTTCGTTGTTTGAAAAAAAACAACGAAACCACCGAAGGGGATTGACAATGAGGGTCGGATCTAGATTGCATGTGTGTTAAACATGAACGAAACATAAACTCAAATAGAGGATACGTGTGGGACTAACAAGAGTTTTCAACCTAAACGGGGATTTGCCGCTAAACCACATAACCATTGCAAATCGGAGAAAAGACGATGATAATCATGAAATATGTGTATGAAATATAAAAGGATTAGAGAAGAGAGAACATGACGAGAATGATAAAAGTGTGTGAAAAAATGATCAGAGAAGATTATACAACGATTGCTTGTATTTATGTAGGTATCTAATATTATCTCTATTTTATATTAAATGGATGCATCATATTTCTTCAATCCTTGAATTTCCCAACTTATTGTTGATTTAATTGATGTTTGGAGTCGAATATTTCATATCACAAGCCATGGTTTTTTATTTTTAGAGGGATAGGTACAAGGTAATCGGCGTTGGGGTGCCAAAACCACGCCGTTGTCGGGGCGTTATGACACCGGAGAGTGGGTGAGGGGCACGGCGTTGGTGCCCACGATAACACAAGCACGCTGCAACGCAGCTCTTTCTTTTTACTTTTTATTCGTTGAAAATGGTGTGTTTGTGTGTGTTTTTTACTGTGTTTGTGTGTGTGTTTGTGTGGTAAAGAAGATGAAGAAGAAGATATAAATGGGTGGAGGATAAAAAAGGGTTTTTCATTAAAAAAAAAATTATTTTTATAATTTGTATTTATATTAATGTGTATGAAATATAAAAGGATTAGAGAAGAGAGAACATGACGAGAATGATAAAAGTGTGTGAAAAAATGTTCAGAGAAGATTATACAAGCGATAGTTGAATTAATGTATGTATCTATATTATCTATGCTTTATATAAATGGTGCATCATATTTCTTCAATCTTGAATTTCCCAAACTTAATGTTGACTTTATTGATGTTTGAGTCGAATATTTCATATTCACAAGCCATGGGTTTTTTTATTTCTTAGCAGCTTTCATGATTTGGCAAATGACTTTTGATTTTTGGTCTAGTATACATCGGAGCTAAGAATGATTTTTATGTTTAGTACTTTCCAAAACATCATTTTAATATCTACCATATCAATCATTAAAAAATTAAGTTTATTGTATCAAGTTTTACACAAACACCCCCGAAATCTTGTTGATACCCAACACAAGACAAAAGTAATGCTTTTGCAGATTAATTGTAGAGAATCATCATCATCATCATCATGACGATTGAATACCCAGACAGACTCAACAATTTCTTCAAAGAAGTAGAAACCCACAAAACCATACTCACTACCATCACAGACACCCACACCAAACTTATCAACACTTTCATATCTTTGGATGAAACCCTTTTCAAAAGATCACAAATTTTAGATACCCAAATCGACGATTTCAACAAAAAAAGACAAAAAACACTCGAAACACTCGATATTCGAGAGACCACCATCCCCGAAAGAGAAGCTAGTTTAGCAGCCTCTGTTCAAAACTTTGAGGAGGAATTCTCTTGTGATGATGATGAGAAAACCACCACAGTGGGTATTTTGAAAATGTTTTTTAGGAGAATGGATTCAAATGGTTTGGTTAAGTTTTTGTTGGAAAAGCGTAGAGAGTCGTTTTTGGCCAGGGAGGATTTAGCAAAGGGTGCGTTAGATTGTGTCGATTTATTAACTTTTGTCTTGGATGCTGTTGAGGAGTTTGTTCACTTGAAAATGAGTGCTGTTAAAGTTAAAGGGATGACGGATAGGCGTTGGGCTTATGGTTTGTTGACGCATACCGCTTTGACGTTGCCTAATCAGGGAGTTGCTCGGAGTTTGAAGGAACGAGCGTTTAAGGTTTTAGAGATTTGGAAAGGGGTTTTGTTGGGTACTAGTGACGGGACGGGTTCAGGAGAAGCTACCATGTTTTTGCAAATTGTGATTGCTTTTGGATTAAAGCACAAGTTTGATTATCAATTTTTAATGAAAATGGTTAAGGAGTTCGCAGGTGGGAGGGATATGGCTAAGTTTGCACTGGCTTTAGGTTTCGGAGACAAAATGGGAGGTTAGTGTTTACATGATTGTCAATTTTTAATTGTGAATATGATGTGTTACGTGTAGTTGATTATCTATTTAGTACTATTGCTAACATCAATTGGGTCGTTATGATACCGAAAGCTCTTCACTATGTGCTCTTTGTTACGGAAAATGTTAATTTCACTAGGAGTTGAAGCTAGTATGTTTGTCATCTTAGTTTCAAATACTGTTATACCCTTCTCATGCATATATCCAGAAAGCAATTGAATATTTGAATATAGAACTAAAATCAAGGTAATATCAATTTCAAAAATTATCGAAATTATGAAGATGTTAGTGAATTTGGTATGTCTGGCCGGATTATACAACTTCATCTTTTGATATTCACTAACATATAGATTATATAGTGATTATCCTTTTGTTTAATAAATAATTATAACTCAAAATTATTCCCACCATAGGGTATATGATTCATAGACCACTAATAGAATTACAAAATTGATAAAATGACTACAACGATAATGGCAAGGAGTTTATAAAGTCAACCTGAAAAGTAAAACTACTAAATTAGAAAAACATAAAAGAAAAAAGAAAAAAAAATTAAGACCCCTTGTAGCTGGTTATGAATAAATGCTTCATTATGATGAGACTGACAATGACACAAGGTCTTCATCCTTTTTGCCTTCTCAATCGAGTTTTGACTGTTTGGAGCAATTAAAACTTCGGTAGTTTCCATGGAAAATAAGTAGAACACGCTCTGGTGCAGGGTAGAACTTGCTAAATCAGCTGAATATCAGTTTTAAACTACCTTTTATATCAAAATATGTTTAGTTTTTGTTCTTGATATAACAACAGAAACTCACCAAATCGTTCTTCCATACTTTTATAATCAACATTGTTGGTTACACATTTCCCTTCCTGCTAACACCCAATCGCCCATACTCCAATTTTGCAGTATTTTAGGGTTCATGCCTCCATTTATTTCACATTTGAGGACTTAAATAATTATCTGTGAAAATGTGGACCTTCAATTTTTATTTTCAATGTAAGCTGATTGCCTCGAAAGTTTACATTGCTTGTAAACTTAGGTCCTCTGTCACTGGCTATATGCAAATCCTTATACGTTACCTCTATCTTCATGAGTCATAAAAACGAGAAAACAGTAGTATTTTGTTGATCTCTTTGGGATTGAAATCAAATATCTTATGGTGTTTTAGCCTCTAAGAAGGTGAATAATGTTGAATCTAACACTTTTAAGGTCGTGCGACATATATCTGCCTCTGACGGTCTGACCTTTACAATATATAGATGACATGTGGCTTCCTCTACTGATGACAATATAACTTGCTAGACTTATGTCCACTACTAAGAGAGGTGGAAGTGGTTTTCATAATAAAAGAGTTTGCAACCAACAAACCGTAACTTACTACAATTTCTGATACTCATAACTCATTATGGTTCTTCACTTCTTGTTCTTTATTGGAACAGTGGTCGTTGTATATCCGACCCAACCATTAAGATCTATGAGAAGTTTCGTGCTAAATGCCATGAACAACATTTTCTAAGTTCTCTCAAACTGTGCTTACAAATATAATCTTGCCAATACGAGGCGCATGCACCCCGTGATATTGATAACCTCTTCCTCTCTTAGCCTCAGCTACATAATTTCATGCTCCATGAAACCGGTGGCAGTGAGATTATTGTTGTTTGGTTCAAAAGTTTGCAAGTAGTTTTTATTTACAGATTGCTAAGGGTTAATTAATAAACACAACAGGACGAGTTTATGATTCACACTTGTGTGTCTTCTTTTTGCAGAGATAATTGAAGAGCTGGTAAAGAAGGGCAAGGAGATTGAGGCTGTATATTTTGCTCACGAGGCTGGACTGACTGAGCATTACCCCCCAGTTCCTCTACTTGAATCCAGTCTTAAGAAATATCGAGAAATCACTTGCAAGGTTTCCTCCTCATTGGTATGTATATTCTTAACACCCTGTTTCCTAGGCCAGTTGTATTTCTCATTGTTGAGTATATATTTTCATTTTATTATATGACTAATGTCGAGTTTTCGATTAAACACCCTGTAACATGGTGACGAACATAAATGGTATTCTAATGCTTTTCAGAAGTTACGTTTGTTTTCATACAGAAGTTGACTGGCTGTATAATATAATGGATTTTGAAAATTATCAACTATGAAGTTCTTTAACCAGATTAGAAACAATGGTATAGTTCACTGCTACTATATTCTTTAATTTGTGGTTGCTGTCACTTCAAAATTGATTTAGCTTTTAAACTTTTTTGTTGATAATTGAATTGAACTTTGTAACAAGTATAAAGATGGTTATGAACCCTGTAAAAAGATTGCAATCATACTTAGACTCAAAAGTGTGAGGTTTGACTCTTAAAAGTCAACTTTATTCTTTTGAATAAACCAAACATAAGACAAATATAGAATTCTGATTCCGAATTGCATATGTTTCAGGACGATGTCAGCAATGAAATGAGTGTCATTAGAACAGTGATAAAATGCATAGAAGACAACAAACTTGAATCCCAATTCACCACCGCCGACTTGCAGACGCGTCTCAGTGAGCTAGATAAGATTAAATCTAGGAAAAGGTCTGGTACAACAACATCCACAAGCACCCCCTTAAACAAGCGGTCCCGCAGCGAAAGGGGTCGTAGTGGCTCGTCTCGACCGCCTAAAGCTGTAAGGTTAGCATTAGCTCGAAAAAAACTCCTCACTGAACTAGCACCACATCAACAATCTGCCGGTACAGTATCTTCCCCATATAGCTCGTATGGGGTTGACTACAGACACCCCAGCTCTCAGACTTCTGGCAACTACGGGCTTCAGTATCCCTACCCTTCTCAGGATATAGATGCTACTGCTACACGCGGTGATGGATATGGTACTTATGACTATGCTTCTGTGTCTCTGCCTGCATCTTTTGTGCCTGCGTACCCAACAACAAACAAATTCTAGTTCACTAGTAGAAAAAAAAGTAACTTCTGAAAGTTGTAAGTTAGTTGCAGCCCTAGAATTTGAAAAACTTAAGGCTTCCCTCCTCGGATATCTAGACCATTGAATTTCTTTTTAAATATTATTTACTTAAAGGTAGTGATTATGTCGGTGAGACGTATTTGTGATCAACAAATTTGGTTGGTTTATCACACACACTTTTGCCGGAGGTCTCTCTACCCTTAGGTAGGGGTACGAGTGTCTACGCACTCCACATGATTGGGTATTGTTTTTCTGAATTTGGTTGGCTTATTGTATCCTTAAAGTACGATGCAAGTGTGAGTGCTTAGGCATACCGATGAGTGATAATGCTGCTTATAACAGTGTATTATCCAAATGAATCACTCTTGTAATTACCCTTACTTTTTTTTGTTTTATAATTTTGTAGTACACCTTCACAGTAGACCCGCAATGCCAAAATTGGGCCAGTTAAGGTGTTTATTACAAAAGCAACATTTTGTTTAGTGTTTTATATTTTTGTTACACATACCTATTTTGGTGTGAATCAATATGAACTTGTGCTGCTTTTATCACTTATTGGTAGTTTAAATGCAAGGATATTACACTAAATAAATTTAAAGTTTGAATATTTGTAACATATTTTTTTTAACTATCCCAGTAAACTGTAGTCCATGTTTCAGCTATTTATTGATAACATGACCTTATCAAAGAGCTAGAGCGAGGAAACCTCACTGCTAGAGCGAGGAAACCTCACTGATGTAGTAGAAGCTCGGTAGTCATCAAGCATTCACAAATCCATTTACAATGTTAATATTCAAAAATCAATGTTGTGCTTACACAGCAATTCCTTAAACTGAATACAACGTTCCACTCTGATTTGTAAGCATAATCACTCATTCACTATAGATAGATATAATCCACTCACTGTACAATCCCAATAGTTTAATTTCCCTCTTCGTTTTTCTTTAATTGGATTTCTAATATGCGAACCGTGCCATATTGACTCGGCAGTTTAACAAATGCTGCAGGCCCTCTATCCACTTGTGTTTTTTGTCTTTAGTGCTGCATTCAAACTGTATTATTCTTTCGGAGGTTTCTATCCCAAAATAGTGCCTCTGCTCAATCCTATCATCTACCTCTCTTCCAGGCCATGCTGGGACATCAACACACACTCCAGTGACTACACCTGTAGGAGTATCAATATATGCTACTTTTATATGAACAAAAAAGGTACATTAAATCCTATGACAATTTATATATTCTTACACTTCTTTTTCTTTGTGAAAGTTCCTGCCATGTGCTTGCTTTTCAGTTTTGCTACCACCTGTTGCTCATCTATAATTAGCAGATGGTAAAACAAACATGCAACATGTATAAAGGAAACCCTCTGCGATAACAATTGAATTGCAAAACGAAGTTGAACTTTCTAGAGATCAAATATTTTATAAGAACCACAACTGCTAGTTTTAATGTTTTTGAAAGGTACAAGCTTTTAATATTCTTTTTTACTCCTTGTGGGAATTTTATTTTAAATTACCTGCAATTTTGCATTGACCTTGAAAGAAACTTGCTTCCAGTGAAGATCTCCTGTATAAACAATTACTCTGAATAATTCAGCGCAGTTTCTGTAATTCATCTGTGCATGCATGTTTTACATAATTTAAGTGGAATTACCTTTCCTTGTAAGCTTTAGAAGTTCTCCCCCTTTAGAAACAAAGTTCAATGCTTCCAATACGCTTACTTCTTTCCCTTCTTCACCCTGTTCACCCAATGCCATTGTTGTAGTGCCCTTTTGTAGCCGTGCTCGTAATGTAGCCGCTCCTCTCAATGCTGTGGATTTTTTTTGTAATGTACAATCACCCTTAAGTGTTAGTTATCGAGTATGTACTGTCAATAAATATATAATAGTGAAAAGATGGGCATCAAGTTCTGCAGGGGTCCATATTCATTCAGGGGTAGAAATTAACCAAGTGTGGATATTTGGGATTATCCGAGAAAATCATAATCCCAAGGTGCTATCGGCCACATAGTTTTTTCCCACCCATAGATCTTATATTATGATTCTTCTTTTGAGGTATCTTTTATTTATGGCAGAAAGACTCACTAATAAAGATATTAGTGAGCAAGCTCATCATATAGGAGATGATTTACTGTAGTTCATTATCATTATAATAACAGAAAGACTGTCTTAAGAATTAAGAAAAAATAAAAAATAATACCAGTGGCTGCTCCTGCGGTTAGGGTCATTATGTCACCGTTAGTCCTTGCAATAGTTGCAGAATTTACAGCTGATAATATCTGCTCATTCTCAGCTCCCATATCCTCTGCAATCTCTATGCAGTGTGATGCTACTAGGGCTGCTGCCGATGCTATTGCATTTGCTGCTTTTGTTTGCGCTGTTTGTTCCTTAGTGGGATTATTGCTTAACGTTACCGATGAAGCAGTAAGAGCAGCCACAGCAGCAGCAACCCCTGCAACGGATACCGCTGCATGCAGTTGAGCATTGTGTGTTCTGAGCTCATGCTTCCTCCTTTCTTTCTGATCTTTTATCCATCTACCCATTGTCCGTCCTCTCATAATGTTCCTGTAAAGCTGTGTAGAATAATGATCAATAAGCTATTACTAGTACGCAACTTAAGATGTTGGTTGTCAGTAGAACGAGGGTGGTAAGAGTAGCCTTTTTACATACCCCATTTTTGAGTAAGTGATGGTTAGAAAATAAATCTTGGTTCAGTGCTTGATGAATTAGAAACAATTCCTGCAATAGATAAAGCTAAATAGTACTCAAAATACAAAAAATATGCTCAGGATAGATTTTTGTTGTATGTGCAAACCCTTTGAGATTATGTTTCAGTTTATCAACATACTGCTGGAGTTGCGTACAGTTGATTTAATGCTGATGTTGAAATTTTAAGACCCCACTAATAATAGTTAGCTTGTACAATTTATTCATGAATGAGTCATTTCGGGCCTTAAATATTATGTAAAACTCGTCAGTTATAAAAGAATTAGCTAAAAAACAAAACCTGTAAACGGATCGAACGGTTCAAACAGTTTATAGTCGCCCAAAGTATAATCTCATAGCATCCTCTTATTTCCTTTATAACTTAAATTACATAAATCATCCTTTATAGTTTGGTGGAAATTGCAGGAATCGTCCCTCGTTGATACTGTTTGGCAATTTACAAAATGGTCTCTAATTACACTGTTGATGATCACTTTTGTTTCCTAAAGTATGTAAATAATACTACTAGTTTTGGTCACTCGGACGTGTAACCAGTTTTCAGTCTATTCATAAATGGTAAGGGGTGAGGGTTCTAAACTCAAAACAATCAGTACGGTTAGGGAACATTTATGCAAGTATTATTGACACGGGATGATTTATGTAATTAATTGTTGTTTTTCTATTGAGATTCAGGCTTTCTATTGTTGGACAAATGTTTTTTTTTGTTGTCACAGTAATTAGTGAAGCACTAAATTAACAAAAAGTTAGAGATGAACTAAAAGCGTTCGTGATATGTCTTGTTTCGACTGATTGGCCTCTTATTGATCCTCAATGACTAGCCCATCTTGCCAACTCGAGGCGAATTGGTGAACTTCATTTCAAGAAAGGTGACTTACAGCTCCATCAGTAAACACTTTATAATATTTCTGTTGCATTAGATTTGTTTTGTAGATGATGATTCTTTTTTGTTGGATCAGGTTGATTTTGATATGTGATGAGTATCAGTGCTCTATTTTATGGTTACTAGTGCACTATAACTTCTATAGTATTGCTTTACAAAAAGAATTTTGGTCCGGTGGTATGTGACTTGCCTACCAACCTAGAGGTTATGGGTTTATGCAAGTCAAACATTTGTGAGATAGATAGTATAATGTGTGAAAAAGTTAACCTTAATAAAATAAAAGTATTGCTCTACAAATGATCTGCCTTTTTCACCAAACGGATCTTAACTACATGCGCGAAGGTACATGTTCATTTATGCGTTTCTTCCCAAACGGGTTCATAGCTAGTTCAGAGTCTTACTTGAGATTAAAGTCTAGCTTAATGGAGGTATGAGTTTTTTGTTTGCCGATAAGAAATGCCTTTTCATGTGACATATATCATATCCATTAAGCTAGACTTATCGGATGTATAAAAACAAAAAACTCATTCGGCATATGATATATCATATGAAAAGGCATTTCTTATCCATTAAGCTAGACTTATCGGATGTATGAGTTTTTTGTTTGCCGATAAGAAATGCCTTTTAATGTATATGTTTATACATTACGTTGTTTATACATGCCGATAAGAAATGCCTCCCTCCATATTTTTTACACAAAAACATCCGCACAATGACATGTCATATATATTATTGGATGTATAAAAAAGAAAGTTTAAAAAGAATATAGAGAATGCCACAAATTACATGACATGTCATTGTGCGGATGTATTTGTGTAAAAATTGTGTGGTTTTCTTTTTTCTAGTTACCTATAATTTTGGAATAAGTGACATTTTCTTCATGTAATTTTGCATGAAAAAGTTAAGGGCAAAAACGTAGAAAAAAATGCCAATAACTTATCTAAACTGCATATTTCAATTCTGTTATGAGAAGCAAGGATTAGCATATAAGCATGAGTTAGAATTTTCAGCTAAATAGTTTTATAGACCATGTTTATAACGCAAGAATTCCAACCAAGCAATTCAAACATAGGTAATTCCCTAGAACAATAAGTAGTACTTACCTTCATTTCATCACTCTTTCTAGGAGAAACTGGAGGGCTATCTGCTTTTGCTAATGGTTGCGGTTGCTGCAATAATACGACTCAAATTAAAAGCGAAGGCAGTTGTTTCTTTGTTAGTACCTCAGTTTTGATTGTCCAAAAGAAATAATCTTTTTTATAAATAATTAGTGTGTGCATATGATTATAAGAAATATCTAATTTCGATAACAACGTAATGTATAAACATATTTTGAGTGTTTTATGTGTTAAAAATAATCATTCGGCGACATTTAATTACTTGTGCTCCATTTATGCTATTTTTTTTGGAACATGTCTAAATATTCCCTTCTAACGCATGCGTATGCATGGAAAATTACAAGGAGAACGGGATCTTACAGGCGGCTCTCCTGAGAGTGTAGAGGTCTCAAGATGATGACAAAATAAATTTTGTTGGTTTTGAAGATGCTGAGGTTCAGCAAAAGTGTGAGCAAGAGCTTTGGATACTTGAACAGAAGAAACACTCCATGACCTCCCAAGAAACTCCATAGACTCTGTTGGGGTTTCTGGCAGCGGACATGGTGACGGAAGCCAATTCTCGACACCTTCCTCTTTTATGTTTTCTAGCCCACACTTTGACTTGAAGCTGCTGCATACACTTGTGGACACTACACAGAGAGGACGTTCATCAAACACATGCATAATTTAAACCTTCTAACATTATATGAACTTAGAACACTTACTCTTATGAGGCTATTTACTTGCTCAAAGAATGCAACTTCTCTTGCAGAAGGGAAGAATACAAGTTGCAGCAAGCAAAAATGAATGAACAGGTGTGAATTTATATATTTAATATTTAAACAAGCATGCACTTGTGAAGTGAACGTGTGAAACTTTGTGCTATATATATGCACTTTTATTTCTATTTAAAGTTGTACCGTCTATGAGAGCGCTAGGTATACCGTTACATCAGTGTCACATAAAAAAAATGTTATGATTGCATGGTTTTTATTTATTGCTGTAGCACCCACCTAAAAAAGTTTATTTATTGCTGTAGCACCCACCTAAAAAAGTACTGTACTAAGGTTAAGTTGCTTTAAGGGTACCTCTATTGGTACCCCTGGCCCACTGCATAGTGTCAAAAGGTACAAAAGATTCCTTTTGTACCCTTTTTTTACAGTGCAACGTAGTTTTTTTATCAGTTTCTGTTCTGTAATTTTTGACAGTTTCATACTTTTGACCTGTTAAACTTTATATTTTTCGTTTCGTTTTTTCCGTGTCACAGTTTTATAACATATACAAAATTATAAAAATACAAAAAAAATAAAATAAAAAAAAAACGCAAAAAACCCAGGGGTACAAATTGTATTTTAAGGGGGCACATATATCATAAGCCATGCTTTAATCATGAAAAATGTGTTTATTTGACAAGCGGGCAGTCTTCATGATGAAAAAAACACTGAATTTCGGGTTTTGTCACCATTTTTTCCCCCCTTGATGAGTAGAGGGTCCCGCATTTCTAATCTAACACAATACACAAAAGTATTAATTTGTTGGAGTTAACTACATTTTTGGTACTTATGGGTTTAACGGTTTTGGTCTAATAATTTAAATTGTAATAGATCCAGTCCGTTTTTGGTCAACCCGTAACATCTTTGGTCCATTTTTCGTAGACTGTTAATTTCATTCGTTAAAAAAAACATGAAATGACTAAAATACCCTCAGATGATGATGTGCAATGACTAAAATGCCCTCTCCTTTATTATTATTATTATTATTATTATTATTATTATTATTATTAGAGTTAGGATCAAATAAGAAGAAAACTTAAAATGAGAATGATAAAAAGAAACCACAACTACATATTTAAGATGCACCTACAAAAATGGACGTATCTCCCATTAAAATTCTCTCCTATTTAAAATGTGTGGCTAGAATTCCTTCTTATTCTTCTCATTATAGTTTTTCTTCTCACAGGATCCCTACTCATTATTATTATTATTATTATTATTATTATTATTATTATTATAGTAAACTGCAAAAATCATCCTTGTGGTTTGTACTTTTCGGCACTAATCATCCCTAACCGATACTATTGGCATTAATCATCCCCGAATGATGAAACGTTCGGCAAAAATCATCCTTGTGTGTTTTAAATGACATAATTACCCTCCATATATTTAAACCACAGGGATGATTTTTGCAGTTTACTAAAAAAACTAATGTTACAATTATTATTATTATTATTATTTATTTATTTATTTTATTATTATTATTATAAATCATTTTGTTTGTAATTTTACTTAGAATTTTTTACTTTTAATCATTTTGTTTGTAATTTACTTATTATTCTTTATTATAAATAACTTTATTAGAATGACTGATTTTGTTCCGCCTTCACACGTTTATGTGGTGCCGCATCAATCAGCCATCATGGTTTGTGTCAAATGCGGAAGTCCCAGTTAGATAAACACACACATCAAGGAGTGGGGGGCTAGATAATATCTCGGCTTCCCAATAATTTTTTTAAATCCCTTAAATTTCTAATAAAGTGATTTATAATAAATAATAATAATAATAATAATAATAATAATAATAATAATAATAATAATAAATTAAAAATAAATAAGTAAATTACAAATAAATATAATAGAAATAAATAAATAAAATAATAATAATAATAATAATAATAATAATAATAATTGTAATATTAGTTTTTTTAGTAAACTGCAAAAATCATCCATGTGGTTTAAACATATTTTGGCATAAATCATCCCTGTGTGTTTTAAATGACATAAATTACCATCTATAATTAGTGGTGAGTGATGATTTTTGCCAAACGTTTCATCGCTCAGGGATGATTAGTGTCAATAGTATCAGTTAGGGATGATTAGTGCCAAAAAGTACAAACCACAGGGATGATTTTTGCAGTTTACTCTTATTATTATTATTATTATTATTATTATTATTTATTATTATTATTATTATTATTATTATTATTATTATTAATATTTTTATTTATATTTATATTTTTATTTTTATTTTTATTTTTACATCACTTGTATTTACACAAACCTCACCAAACCCGCAACAAATCTTCCCCCTATCTTCTTTATTCACTCAAACAGTCAAACTCAGTCAAACACTTTCCCCCACTGCCACCGCTACGAAACCATTACCAAACCCTCCCCTCACAGCCACCACTACGAAACCATTACCAAACCCTCCCCTCACAGCCACCACTACGAAACCGCCACCACCACCAGAAATGGTGTTCAGTGGTTGCTGGTGGTTTTTCATTTTTTTATAAAAATTGGTGCTTTTTGGTTTTTTGATTACATTGGGGTATTTGGTTGAAAGATTTGTGTTGTTTGAGTGTGAATCACTCATTTATAAAGTTAATTTTTGTGATTTGAGTTGCAATTTAGGGTTAGGGTTTTTTATTTTTGTAAAATTAAGGATTGGGGGTTTTTTGTTTATATTGATGGAAGTTGTTAGATGGTTAATGTTTGGTGGGTGTTGGCCGAGGATTAGGCGGCGGCGGTGGTGGCTTTTCATATTTATTGTATACACACTTGGTTGTTATCAAATTCATCTTGTCCTTTTTGTAGAAATACCCTTTTTTACCATGGTGAAAATCCAGTTTTTGACTTTCATTTTGATGAACATTTGAAAGGAATGAAAAAAAGGTGTTGCCAGTTAGGCTTGGTAAGTTTAGAGCATCAAATGGTGAGAAAAAGAAGTTGGTGAGACTAGTAATAGTAATATTGATGCAAGGAGGTGTTTTTCAATGGTGTGTTGGTGTCGGTGAAATGTGAAAGGTGTTGGTGGTTGTCAAAAATGGTGTTTTTTAGTGGTGTGTTGTCAAAAATGGTGGTCGTTGGCTGATAGTGATGATGATACTAATGCCCTCACATTTAACAAAGAAAAAAATTGTAGTTAAAAAAAGAAAAAATTTGAAAAGACACTAATGTTCTCACATTTGACAGTCAAAAGTTAGTCAAACAAACGTTTGGATCAAAAGTGTTACGGGTAAAAAAAACCGGACTGGATCCGTTACATTTTAAACTATTAGATCAAAACCGTTAAACCCGATAAACCATAAGGACAAAAAATGTAGTTAACTCAATTTGTTGTTTGGTGTGTTGCTATATAGTGGCGGGGGTGGATAGTCTTTCGTGGGAGGCTCGAAATGATTTAGAATTTTAAAATATAAAAATTTCGCCAAAAAACATTAACATACTTAACTAACTAATAATGTAAGTTTGACAAAAAAAGTTACAGTTGGCTTTACGACCTTTAAGATTTTTAAAAACATCAATTACATATCTTAAACTATGAGTTTCTAACTATTTTCTTCTCTATGTAAGTCACCAAGTTTTATGCAAGAAAATCATCTATCATCTTATTGCGAAGTTTTATGCTCCGGCGTGAGAGTAAGTACACATGTTTGTCAGAGAATGTCAGAGTATGTGTAAGAGTTAATGATTAGACAGAATGTACCTTTTGGGATGTACTGTGACTCCTATTTATAGGTGTCTAGTACTAGGGTTTCCTAGTATTTCGGTTACTTTAGCAGTGGTCGGAGTGGGTCCCTTGTCGGGCAAGGGTCCACGTATAATCGTGTTTGCGGACAGAAGATACTCGCGTGCGTCTTTGAAATATCCGGAGCGTCACCCTTGTCAGGCTTAGCGGTCCAGCTATTTGTTGTATTGAGCCTTGGCCCATATACGTATATTATGAACTAAGCCCAGTAAGCTTGGTGCTCGTACTATACGTTATCAGGTACAAACCAAATACCAAACTAAAGATCTACGAATATAGATCACAGGGATCAAACAAATATTAAACCAAGTACCTCTTACTGTTTGAATGGGGCCACGAATACCAATTGCTCCCTCCGTCCCATATTAAGTGTCCATTTTTGACTTTTTGAATTCTTTTTTCATAAACTTTGACCGTAAATATTTTTCTTTATATTATATAATGCTTACTGACAATTATACCAATGAAAAATACATTCGAAACTCTATCCATTCATATATTTTGCATTGAGTA
>BQNB010023955.1:43677-61246 GCA_026074375.1 Tanacetum coccineum | reverse complement strand
AGAAACATGAATAAACTAGTATGAAAACATGATAGAAGTGGTTTACGATGATACTCATAACATGATCTCTAAAACTGAGAACCAAAACGAAAGCAAACAAGTGAATGTGTGAAGCTGGATATTGAGAAGAATAAGTGTTTATGTTTCTATGTGTTTTTTAATGCAATTGTTGTCCCTATTTATAGGGGATTTACTCAAACTATAGTCAATAGAAATTAATGGGCCTATTATTTTCTTCCATAATTAGCCTCCATAATTATAGAAATTAGTGGTCACATGAACACATTAAATGCAGTCATTTAATAAGCAATTATATTAGCATTAAATGAACAATTGTTACGTTTTTAAAACATTAACATTATATGTTTATAAACCCTAAACTCTAAAATAGCAAGATTCCATACATTAAATTTTTCAACATTTCCTATTTTAGCAGTTTTTCAACTTTCAAGAGAATCCTAAATTCTCTTTATAAGTAGTATAGATACTAAAAGATACAACCTTTCAATTTAATGGGGGTTGTATCCATTAAAGGCTTGCACTCCCATTCTGTAGTATTTGTGTTAACACTTAATACTCAACCTCTAAATTAAGCGTGGAGCTTTAAATCCATGAATGTGAAGGATTCTACAGTTACAACTCCACAACCCCACAACATACAAACCCACCATCTGTAATTACAAACCATATGAAATAAACTAAGAATCATGAAGTTACGACTTCCAATCTTCCAATATTCATTATTTTTGTTACAAATAGTTGAATTTGTTGTTTGTGTAGATGATTGTTAAGCATATCGTGATTTGTAATGTAGTTTTTTTTACTTTCTTAGTTTATTTGATGAATTAGGTGTTAATAATGATGCTTAGTATTTATGCATACCAAATGTTTGTTTTTATGTAGGTGGAGCAGTCTGGATAAGGGCAAACGCAACAGCAGCAACTACAGTTGCAACTTTTGGAACGGATTAATAGCATTGGAAATGTTGGATGAAGAGCATGTTGAAAATGTTCAATTTATGAAATATCTCTAATGTGGTTTTGTATTTTGTATTTTTGGAAAAAAAACTAAAGTGAAGATGTATAATTACAATAATATATTGTTTACTTTGAAGAAAATTTTGTATTGATTCATCTCAATATCTGCAAATTGTGTACAGGTTAGTTTGCATTGCGGTCAAGTAAATTTTTGGCGAAATTAACGAGTCAAATAACTTCTCTTACAAGTAGGAAGGTAGAGTAGGTTGTTTTCGCGGTGACATTCATCAAACACGAAACCCCATGGTAAAATCGCTGAATTTATAATCATTGAAGACGTTGGGTAGCGGTTATTGCAGACGCACCTTTTCTTCCAATTTCTTCATACCAAAAAAAGTAGCTTTACTATTTGAGGTTGCAGGCGTGTGCCTTTTTTTTAATGAGAGGGGAGATATAGGAAGTTTTAGAATGTGACACAAAGTTATCTAGGTCGGTTCAGGTCAAGACGTCAAGTAAGTTGACATGAACTTAAAACGAATTACGCAATAGGTGTTTTTAATGGGTGTTCGAGGCTGATGTCAAATAGGAGCAGTAAAGTGGTGATCTGGGTCGTTTTAAACGAGTGTTTGGATGGATTAAATGGGATTTCGGGTGAATTTTTTGCCTGCTGCAAAACAGTAGCAATAAACGAGTGTCCGGGCTATTTTTGTGAGGTTTCCCAGAAAAAGCCACATTTTCTGAGCTTAGAAACAAGCTCTTATATAAGCTCTGACATGGGTGGGTTTGGGTGATGAATGGGGCTGAAATGGGTGTGTTTAGAGGCTAAAGTGGATGTTAAATGGGTTAGTTTTGGGCTGCAATGGGTGTGGGATTAGGGATTGAAATGGGGGCTGAGATAGGTGCATTTGGGTGTTGAAATAAGGTGAGTATGTGTCTGTGTCCTCTCATGTTTGTTCCAATGAATCTAACATCTCTGCATTAGGTGAATATGTGTCTGTGTCCTCTCAGCTTAATGTAGAAGTATCCAGATGAAAAGAAATGGAGCAAGTAATAAAAAAGTTAGAATGAGCGCCAAATCAATGTTTTATGGTTTGAATCCATATAATTAATACATAAAATTTGCTATTGTTTGAAGCCACATGTATGGAGATGGAGAGCCTACTAATAATGCTGCAAGATTTTACAAATGGTTTACTAAGGTAGGTCGATCTTCTTATAGTTTTTATTTTATTTGATTTACTTTTATGAAACCTTTATTGGTCATTCCGAAGGTATTGATTTATTTATTTATTTGAGATTATGCTTTTTATCAGCACGCATCCTTCTCGCCCACTACATTCAAGTAATCCGAAAACCAAATTGACACAAAAGAACAGTAGGCATTGTGGACGTCTTTCCCGCTTGAGATCTGATGGTAGTAACCAGAAAAGTGACAAATTTTGGGTACAATTTAGATAAAAATACATGTTAAACCTGTGATTGCATGCTTGAACCTGTTTATCATAATTGTTATGCGGCTTAGCAACATTAGTCTGGATTCTATGCTAATCAGCAACAACTGAATTAGAGTAAAATTCATGTAAAGTTATCATAAAACTATGTTGTTACATATCTTAGTTAACAGGCAAGTAAAATACTCATCAGTTGTTCTTCAGGCGAAACACTATGGCCTCAAAATTATTATATGATGTACCTTAAATGGGATTACGTTCGCTTTTTACCAGTGTGCTTCTTTGTCACGGGTTAATGGGAACATAGGTTCTATCCATATGATTTATAGGCTCCAAAAAGATTTGGCAATTTGATGCTAACTTCCCACCACCCTAACAAACCCAAAATACAAAACAGGTTTATAAGACTTTGAGTAACAACCAACACTAGCTAAGCATAATATTATTCTAATATTTAGATAAAAGACAATGTGTAGGTGATAACCGATTCCAAAGGGTGTTTCTTATATATATTTCGATTACTAATAAGTAATAACAGATTCCAAAGGGTGTTTGTTATATATATTTCAGTTACTAATATTAAGAGTTTAGCCATGGGTCTAGAAAATTAATATAGCTAGTCTTTTTTTTACGAAAAGCCGATATCTTGAGTCTTGACACACTCATCCTCATATAGTAAGTAAAATGTCGTGTTGCATTAAGTTACTACGGAAATGGCTTGCACTTTTGTCATTAAGAAATATATGTTGAACCTCACTTTTTTGCCTATATGTATTTTTAATGTTTTATCTATGCCTATTTAACATCCAATAACTCATCCTTCACGAGTTGATATTCTAACAACTTTTTGTTTAATTTCATTGCTAGCATTTTGACATGCATGCTTTTGATAATTGATAAATAATCAATAGATGGTTGTTAATAATCAATGTAATTACAAACATCATGTGGATTATTGATCGATGTTCATATGTAGAATAATAATGTAGGTTGGTATTTAACAAAAGATTAATCAATTATGTTGTATAACTTTTTGTACTGGATTGGAAAACATCTGCATATACACATATTTCACTTTCTTTAAATATTTTACAGTAGTAATATGTATAAGAATAGTCACATTAGTATATACTTGATGCAGATTTCTTAGTATATAAGTGCTTATTCGAATTAATATTTTCGTACAAAGCACATGTTTAGGTTATAGTTTAGTCAGTAAGTTGGCTCAAGTCAACTTTTCCTTCTTTTTTTATACTCGAGTTGGTTCAAGTCCAACTATATAACCTGTTTTCAATTACAATCATAAACGGATTCAACCGATTAAAACTAATTTTCAAAAAACCGTAGGCGTTCAACCTTCCGTTAACTCAAAACACAAGCACTCAACAACTACATACAACCCGTGTGCATCGCACGGGTCTGAATGCCTCATTATATATAAAAGTTGAGTTTTGAGTTGAATAATGACATTAAATATCTTGAATTAAATTTTTTTGAATAAAAATTGAGTTTTGAATTTATTAGTGACATTAAAGATCTTGAAAAGTTAGAGAGCCTTTTTAATTTAATTTATAAATACTTGAAGATTCCATTACATGATCTTTGGTTTGCAAAAAGAAAAAGTGAGTAATGTCTATCTTTTGATATGCAAAAATTAAATTTCAATAAAGGGGATATAATGGTTTTTGGTGACTATATATAGTCATTTTGGTGTGCTCGCTAATTCCGCATTGCAAATTTACAAATAATATATAACCCTCATGGCTAATAATATAACAAACACTATGTTTATTTATCTTAAAAAAGCTTAACTTTCTTTCATGATCAATGGTGAGAAGCGGTCTTTGGTAGTATAATAATGATGATGGTTCGTAAGTGATATGTCAACATTACAGATACATTATTATAGACATTTTTGTTTTGCAACTAAAATTACATTATCATAGACATTTTTGTTTTGCAACTAACATAGATGTGATTTCAATGCATGATTCTTTTTTTATTGTTTATATATGAATCCGTTTGTGTATTTATTTATGTAAAAAGATACAATAATTTTGGAACGAAATGTGAAGAGTTACTATATTTTTCGACCTGATTTGCACTTACATAAAACCTTTTCCTTTGAGTTTATTATTTTTCATTTTTATAATTTGTTTGCAAATGCAAAAAGGTTACATATAAAAATTAGCTTTACAGTAGGTGCCAACCTTCATATATAACTATCTACTTAATTATGGAGTATATTAATAGATAATAATCTTGGGTAAGTTTTTTTTATCATGTTCATTTATTAGAATATACTCGAGTAAAAAAGGACATGTTTATTTCAGTAATAATAAATAAGTTTATTTAACAACAATTAGTCTCATTTGTTATTATTTGGTTGTTATTGTTTGCAAGGCTGAAAATGTAAATGCATATTTTAGTATTGAAAAAAATTGTTCATTCTAATTTGTAATATGTTTAACATTAATTATCTTACGGAAACAAATACAATAAGACCACCAGAACCAAAATAGAAAAAGAGCAATTGTGTACCAATCAAACTTTTCATCTTATACTAAAACTAAGGTATTAAAACTAAAGTAGAAGAGGAATAAAGTGGGTCAAGGAGTTACTATATTAACACTATGGTTATATTTTCATATTGAGTGTTTGTACAAATATCATCAATTCACAAGGTCCCAAACCTTATGTTATAATCCTTCCAACCGTTCAAATCCCCAAAGTTGAGTTTCGACGAAAGCTGTGTTACATTTTCTTTCCCTTAAAAAGGTCTAAATAGTACTTTCAAAAGACCATCGTTTCATTTTTTATTTTATTTTGTTGTAATGAGGTAATTAATCTATGATATATACTATGAATGTTACAAAAGTTGAGCCATCAATAGCATCAGTAAACATGTAATAATTACTAATCAAATTATGATTACAACTCTTAGCAAATAATTAAAGACAACCTCTATATATACCCATTTTATTATCTCGCCAACAATGCGCCTAAACAATATATGATCTTCAAATTGGATATTGTCTTTAATATTGCTAAGAAAAGTTGACCAATTCTCTGTTATCTCTCGCTACTTATGCTTGCAACTTATAGATGAATTGTTGTGGTCAATAACCACGGACTAAATGATTCACCGAGATGAAAAACCACTTGTATTAGTATGTTGTATATCTTATGTTTGTATGAAGTGGTTGCCATGATTAATACTAATAGCTATGAAACCATGAGATCATTTTCAAGTTTAGATTTTAGTTAAGCTTAATGGGTATTTTCTTTGAAGTGTTTAAAGATTCAGTTAGTTTACATGTAGCTCAATTAGTAGGAGACAAGTGGTATTTTCAATGTATTAATGGAACCGGCAGTTTATTCCTCAACTTGTAACCTCAATGATCTTTCAAAACAACATATCACATGTCTTTTTCGCCAAAATGAACAATAGTATACTAAAGTTAATCCATATCACCGCAACGAAAATGAAGTGATGCAGTGATAAATCCGTGCAACAAAGTAAATGAATCAAAAGACGGACCTGTTTGACATGATTAATAAAATAAAACTTTTTTAATCGACCCGTTTTGATCCTTTAGTACAATTATTCATCTAAAATGACAGTGTGCAAATCAATTCCATATTAATATGTGGTAGGTGTTGTTCAATGTCAAATAAATATGATTCATTCATTTCCAACCAACTCATCCTAGCTACATCTACACTCCCTACATAGATGAAGTAAAACAAATACCGTATACAGTCAAAGAAGCAACCCTCTGACCTAATTAAATACACTATCAACTACCTTCTGCTTTTACATTCAAAGAAGCAACTCTTTAACCTAAATAAATATACACATAGACACATAGTCACGTACTCTCAACTAACTTCTTTTCTTACATTCAAAGCTTCAACTCTTCATGCAATAATTTGCTAACATGTTAGCATCAAATGTTGATCACACAACGACTATTCTTACTTCAAGCAATATGTACAAACATAAGCCAACTTGGCGAAACTTACACCGAAGCACATGCTCAAACTCATTATTAGTTACATTTATGTATTTAATTTAAGATACACCGGTAAAGATTGTTTCTATCCTTGTTGAAATATGACCTGCCAACTTTTTTTAATTTTTGGTTTGTCAATGCAACACCTAACATATACAGTAGTACTTGCATGTGTTATTAATGCAAAACATACTACACAAGCAAACATAAATACTTCTACCTTTGCTTCCGGCTTCCCAATCAATCAACAGCTCTAGAGTCTCATCTACGTTTTTTTTGTTTTTTCGAATGACCATGATGATAACATGTCAAACCAATGAAGATCTCTATCGTATGATACTCGCACGACGTGGCCGCCAACCAAAACTGAGGTATTTTTTTTGTTATTTTTTTGGCAGTGTATTAGTGATGTAGTGAAAAAAACACAAGATAACAAATTAGATCTGTTGATTCCAATGAATACCAGAAATAATTCTTCCAACTGTCGTTGATTCAAACGAATACCGATTATTAAGAGAATCTTAGCAAACCGCCAAGAACAAAGCAAAAGCTTTTATTATCAAAACTCAAAGATATCCTCAATACAAAGAAAAGACCCTATATTTATAGGACAAGTAGAATCAACCTAAAAAGATTGAATATTACTTTCCTATTTCTAAACACATAATTGATTAAGAATATAGTTTCCTAATCAAAGTTTATTTTCAAAAGGAAATACTAAAATAAAAAAAAGAAAGTAAATATTTTAACTTTGACTAAAAGTCAATGCTCTGCATCAGCATCAAGTCTTTTTTAAGTGGGGGAGAATGATGCTTGATTACAAATTGTAGTTATCAAGCCCCAAGTCTCTAAAAGCTGCGTCTTTGCAACTTTTGTGGTTTTCTTTGGCCTTACGTATGATCTTCTCAATACCCTTACCTAACAAAAGAGTCTTGTTCTCTAGATTCCTGGCAACAAGATTACGGATCATGAGACGAGTTTTTATGCAGCTGATATGCCTCGGGGAACTTCTGCATAGATTGGATTGCAAGATCTCTTGTTCCTGCTTCTATGGCTAATTTCCTGGCGATCGCAAGCAGAGTGTACATATGATAGTCATTACCTTTCTTTCACCGGTTGTGCTATTGTAGTAGTACTTGTGTCCATCAGGAGAGGTGTGTTCTGTCCAATTACATTTCAAGGCACCCCAGCTGATGGCATGACTGGACCACCCGAAGCAGCAAATGCAGCAGGAAGTGAGTCTGCTACGGGCTTTACAGTCGGACCACCCGATGTCTCTGGTCATGCGGACTGCAATCTAGCACCTTGGATATTCTGTTGTGGCATCAAACTGGGATTTGATGGTTCAATGAGCTGCATTTGCTGTTGAAGCTGGAAAATGCCTGCTGAGATGACTGGTAGCTTGCCTGTAAAGTTTGTTTTTGTTGAGACATTTGAGCCAGTGGAGAGGCTGATACTGATTCATCATTGCAGTGAGAACTTGAGGAGGTAAGTTGTTAGAAAGAGCTAGTGTTGTTGATGGAAGACCCGTTTGAGCCTGCTGAACAGGCAACATTCCATTATAACCGACCATGGGCTGCGATGGGAACCCTTGACTGTAGGAAGGTTGACCAGCAGAGTTGGGTACTTGTAGTTGACCAAGCGGCCTTACCGTACTAGATGTTGGGGCCTGTGAGAAGGTTTGTGGCTGATATGTTGAAGTAGATGGAACACCAGGCCCAGGATAGAGATCAGAGGGGGCACCTTGGCCACCATGCGAACCACCTTGTTGGGGTTTAGGGCATAAAGACAAGGATTCCATTTTTTGCAATGCTTCAAGCTTGATAAGAGTACTTTTTCCCTCGTGTGATTTTGTATTGATGTCTTCCTCAAAATCAACATTTAAAGTAGTCTGGATCATTGAAAAACAAAGATCATTAGCCACAACTACGTCTTCGATGTTGTCTTCTTCCCTACCAAATCCTGCTTTCCCGACAAATCCTTCTTCAACCTCAATGACATCTTCAATATCGGTATCATAAACTGGCACCGATTCTTCTTCATATTGATCATCATCAAATACTGGAGGTCCTTCATAATCGTCACCCGCCACACCATAATCTCCCCATATCAGAAGATGAACCATAACCCTCAAAGAACGGATATTCTAACTCTTCATCTTCACTTCTCTTTGAAGACATCTTAATCAGGAACTTTGGCTCTTGATACCAAATGATGTAGTGAAAATAAATGAGATAACAAATTGGATCTGTTGATTCTATGAATACCAGAAACAATTCTTCCAACAATCGTTGATTCCAAACGAATACTGATTATTAGGGTAAAAGTACGGCTAAAGCTGCCAACACTTGTTTTTTTTATTAAATCTGATAACTTCAATACAAAGAAAATACCCTATATTTATAGGACAAGTAGAATCAACCTAAAAAAAATTGAATATTACTTTCTTATTTCTAAATACATAATTGATTAAGAATATAATTTCTTAATCAAAGTTTATTTTCAAAAGGAAATACTAAAATAAAAAAAGAAAGTAAATATTTTAACTTTGACTAAAAGTCAATGCTTTGCATATCTGCATCAGCATCAGTTTCATAAGCTCACTTTTGCTTTTTTAAAACTGCCGTAAACCAAATAACCCATAAGCATGAAATATAGGCCGAAACAAAGTGACATTCAAGTATAACATTATTAGTCAATAACAAATCTGCCTATGTTATTAACTAAACAGAATTGTGTGAGATTATTGCCTGCATCAACTAAACAATAGTCAAGATAACTAAACATCCAAATATGTAGAATCAACACCTTTGGCATATAAACCACAATGGTCACAGGCTCACGGGTCTCACAGCATAAACATAACGTATGCTGATAGGTAAGGATTAGTCAAGGATCTGATTCGACATAATTTCTTTTCGTACATATTGCTGTCGTTAATCACTAGGTAAATTAATGGCTTTGTATAATTGTTCAAATGCCTGATATCAAAATGACTATACAAAATAGATTCTTTAAGCATTATGAGTAGCTGAAATTAATGACTGCTCAGCTTACTGATTATGCAGATCACCTAGAAACTGTTGTGAAACGTGTCATCTATGAGGAGAACTACCGCACAAAAGACATTGGAGGAAGTACAGAGTTGTTTTTTTTCCTATTGATCCTTGAAATTGCATTTACAGCAAGTTGAAGCTTTGTTGTAGCTTACCCTCCCTTTAATTGCTTTGTTGGATCTTTCAAATTTAAATGCTCAAATAACCTGTATTAAACTTTTGGAAAAGGTTGCATGTGTACTTATGTATTAAACTCAAACTGATTATTCGGACAAAAAGCGACGAAAACAATTTTAGCAAACGGGTAAAATCAAAACGACGCTCGCTAATCGTCCCGCAGCGGATCGCGGGGCTACCTACTTGTTATTAGCAAATTTAAGGGGCGTTTTTGTATGTCATGCCATCATGGATGTTAAAAGCCTCTAAACTATAACTTTTGATGAGTTTAAGAACTATTTTCATATTTAAGAAGATTTTTATTAGTATCTTTTATTTCTTTTAAGTAAAGTATGAAAACTTAATAGGCTTAATGATATTTTTTTTTCTTCCGAAAAGAACAAAGGTTTATTATAGCAATTTGTAAGTTGGCAAAATATTGATAATAACTAGGTTCTTTCAATCCCACGCTTCGCAGCAGGATAATCTTGAATTATGAAAGCTCCGTAAGATGTCATTTTGATTGATCTAACTATTTATCGAATATTGATACATAAAAGAGTGTTATTGTATTCCCACTCTTGTACACTAATGGCAAAACTTTCTTATAGGAATTACCCCGGTGTGTACGTTGTTTGTACATGTAGGAGGATGAGTAGGAACAAAGAGTAGAAAGATATAGCAAAGCTCTTTCATATATGATTTAAACTCTACGCCTTTTATGCTAAAAGGACAAAAAGCTATTTCCAAAATTGTATATAAGTATTTTGAAAAGAATATAAACTAAGTAACCTACACTACATAAACATACATGTACATGAAGAATGAGTTGTAGGCAACACAATGATACTAATGAATTACAACCAATGTGGTTGTACATGATATTTTTACACTTGACTAATATCTATATTCTACGGAGAAATTAAAACTTGTATATTTTCATAAATGATATCATACAGAAAGAAGATGCTCGCACTTTTAGGTTTATCTTGAGTATTGTTGGGAATCAACAATCGATAATCAAAGATGAATTCAAGATAAGAAACAAGAACAAACAAATTTGCGGAAGCTTTTCTCAATTGCAATTCATAATTTGAAGGTACAATGTTCAATCTTGTGAATCCCTATTTATAAGGAAAAAAACAACCGACCTATGATAATAGTTTCCTAATACTGAGATACCAAAAACACTAACTCGTGTAAAACATGCTTATTCTCTAGGATATGAAAAATACCAAACAGCCCTTAGGAGTTCTAATCACATTCATAACAATCTCCACCGTGATTGAAACTCATGTTTCAAATCAAATTCAATCTTTCAAAAAATAGAGAAACTAGCCTAATTCAAACAAACGATCGAATCCGAAAACGATCCAAAACATATCAATCCAAAACAAATGTTGATGACTTCAGAAACGAATAACCAAACGTCAACCATTGAGAGCAAATCACATTCTGAACCCGAGTAGCATGAGTCTTCTTTAGCAGTAGCCGCTGCCAAAGCTTTTTCCTTCAGTTTAGGACGATCAATCTTCCAATCACCGATCTCTTTGTAATAGTTACAAATATCTTGAGGATTAGGACCTCGAGAACTTGACGATGCTCTACTTTTATCTTTACCTTTTTTGTAACACCCCGATTTCAGATAGCAGCGGAAGGCAGCCGAGGGTATTACTTCATAGCACAAAGTACAAGTTATAGAAAACGACCTCTAAATGAGACATTTTGAAAAGTTACACATTCGATATATTTAAACGTCAAAGTTTACAAAAAGAGGTCCCAACAGTTTTAACAAAACACAATGTTTTCAAAATGAAGTTTTATCGAATGTGATAATATGCAGAGTCTTCAATATATATCCGTGCGACTTCCCATCCGAGATAGTATACCTTAAGGACTTGAGATAAAACATGCTAAAAATGGTCAACAATAATGTTGAGTGAAATTCATAGGTTTTATAAATAAGAAAGTAGACCACAAGATTTCAAGTAATAGTAGACTAATGAAAAATATTCATAAGTCAAAAACAATTATTATTGCCCTAAGCTCATGACACCGAACCTTAACGATATGCAAATCTTTACTAGATTTGTGCCCTGAAATTGGTGTTTTGCAAAACACCCATGTAATACATCATCTGTTAAATGCGTCTGTTTGACATGGTACTGTTGTTGTATACCCAAACGGGGATTGTCAGTCCCAATAGATGTATCCACATCATTTACGTTTACTTCACAAAAAGTAATTAACGGTTCATGATATAGGGGACTTAATTGGCAGTAGTGGTACTTAGGCAATAATATATCAGGCATAACATACATTTTTAGTACTTGCGTCCAAATGTAAATATAGTATGTATCTCCCCCATGGAGTTTATAAAACATTTAAGAAGAAAAAGTGGCTATGAACGCACCTTTTAGCGATATAACAAAAGTTAACGGAATAAACGTCGGATATGTCGAGAAAATCCTAGATGCAACCTAAAATTAACGTCGCATCTTAGAATTTCACTAACAGTCTTAACCAGCAGTCTTAACACTGAGCAGTACTAAGTTTACACTAGCAGTAATAACTTTGAACTCGCAGTAGTAAACACTTAGCATATTTTCCATTGAAGTTCACGAGCAGCACTAACTTTCAGTTGAACAGCAGTAACTAGAACATGAGTAACAGTAATTCCAACAACATCAAGAAGACTTTTAATCCTAACAATCATCCCCTAAACTTGATATTATTCTTTAAAATCATCAAGTTTCTTCATTTAAAGCTTCATCAACACCAGGAGGATGCTTCCAAACACTTCATTTCTTGTTAAGCTGTTTCAAGAGGGATTTACAAAGCTGATAATCCATTTCACTTTCATAGTCAATTTGAAGCTTCTTCTTCTACATCATATCAATTGTAGGTGGTGCAAGGGGATATGTCTTTTCTACCAACCCGAAGACGATTTCTTCTTACCAATGTCGATTCAGGGTTTTTTCACTTATGCTTGTCTTTCAAAAAAAAAAGCCAAGCGCTCTTGTGCTTAAAATCCACACCCGTGTGTGTTTTAAACAAAATTTCCATCCTCGTCATCCAATCATCATCGTTCCCCCCACTATGAACAAGCGTTTCCGACACTAATTGATTAAACTTTTGAACATTTGCATTCATTGGAGTTCACTTTCCTGTCAACATGTTTTTGGTATGCTCCATGTAGCCGCGTCTCGTGGCTTCGGCATTGTACACATCGAGGATTTTATACCAAAACGTTTCATTTTTTATCACAACTGGTTTTTGGATCCTCGGAAATTTGAATAAAACTTTCCGCTAAAATCAACTCCTCGTCTTGGCTCCGCAAATTTCGGGTTCGTTTCATTTGGACTTGTGTTTCCTTTTCTTTGTTTTTCTTCGACTTCGACTTCACACGTGGGCCACGGCTCGTCTTCTTCGACGTCGGGGTCGGGACCGGCTCCTCTTCGTTTTCGTCTTCGGTTTCATCAACTAGGTGGTAAGATTGTTGGTCGGATTGTGGTTGGGAAGCGGTGGCTTGGTTTGGTTGTTGTTGTTGAGAAAATTAGCGAAATTGATGTTGCATTTTCCATTGATTAAATAGCGAAAGTTCGTCGGGATTAGCAAATGAGGTTTGAAAATTGGGATAGTAAGGCATTTGGTTGTATGAAGGTTGAGTGGAGGAGCCCGGATTGTTGGTCGGATTCGAAGACGAGCCCGGAATTTGGTTGTTTGGGTCGTTTAGCATACCGGAAATCCAATTTGGGTTGGCATTTATTTTTTTAAAGAGAAAAATGAGAGAATTAGAAAAGTATATGTTATAAAATATATTGGAAGTATGTGTGAAGTATGAAATAATAAGGAGGTATTTATAGGATTTTTAAAGAGTAAACATGGGTTTTTTTTTGGGTTTATTTTCAAAAAAAGGCTCCTCCAACGGCTAGTTTAAAAAAAATATTAAAAAAAATGCCAACGGCGTGGCTGGTTGCAACGGCACGAGCCCAAACGGCGCGAGCATCAGAACGGTGCGCCGTTGGGTTTTCTCGCGCCGTTGAACGGCACCAACCTTTGGCACCACCGTTCCACCCACTCTTAGCCAAGATTACTATCAAAACTTTTTTTTGAAAAGCAAATATATTAAGCCAACACGGCAAGAAACGAGACAAGATACAACATAAAAGACGTGCTCTAAGACGAAGCACTAAAAACAACAACAAAAAAACTACATAAAGAGATTATACAAAACTAACTAGCAAAATACGTATCAATTTGTTACAACTTTTTCCGGTTTATGCGGAATATTGTTTCTTTTTGAGATGATTTATTCCTTATATTAATTATGGGGATATATTAGCTACAGTTTTTTGTAGCTAATTAACTACAATTTTTGTGCTAAAAATCATGGGTCCCTGAGTCATTGTGTGAGTCATTGAGTCCTTTTGTGGGTCCCTGAGTGATTTCTTGCGTATTTTTGGTAAAGAATTGTAGCCAGTTGGCTATAATAATTATAGCCAAGCTATCCCCATTAATTATTTAGGGATGAGCATTATACGCCACGAATAGAATGTGTTGTATCGATAAACCAGACCAGGTGAAACTAATTTTTGTCTGATCTTTGGCCCGGTTATGTTTGATATTACGTACAATCGATTGTTATGCTTTATTTAACCGGACTGAAACAACGAATTGGACTGGACATAATCAACTAATTTCTTTTACAATTTTACTCGCATATTGAATTCACCTATTATTATGTTGTCGTTGGAATACTATTATGCACAAATTTATTAGTATCTCCATAATGGATTATCTTATTACTACCATATTTTTATTCAAAGTATTCCATTTTTATTATTTGTGACCTATTACTATGTTAGAACTAGGCTATTTATTTCATCGTGTTATTTAGTCAATAGGTAAATTAACTACATTAAGCATTATTATGCTTAAACCACTAGCTGACTTTTGGTCAACCACCAGCAAAAATAAAGATAAAATGGTTGAGTAATTGAGAAAAGCATGTATCGAAATAATTATAAAAACGATTTTTCTAACTTGTGCTCATGGGCACAAGTTAAGAAAGTTACACTGCTTGTGTGTCTTCTTCTGAGTAGCCAGTTAATGACTGTGAGACCTGATATAAAAACTACTCAATAATTGTTGACCATTCAGAAAGTGACACATAAGTCAGTGGTTTCAATTTAACTTATGCCCTATGACCAAGGTTATAAATAGCGTGAGGCGTGGTGTGGCGGCATGACCAAGCCTCACGCCTTTGCGAGCCATGGCGAGTCGTGGCGTTTTCAAGGCGTGACTTATAGCGGCACAAAATATGAAAATATTTATAAATTTATATATTTATATCATATTACAAATATATTGAGTTTACAAAAAGTGTCATACATAAGGAATAAAGTCAAGAAACTATCTTTACATGTAATCTTTTTCATTTCTATATAAAAATACGATTTTTATCGAAATTGAATTCAAAAAAGCCTCCACGCATCACGTTTTATCGCGTCTTATCACGTTTTTTCACTCCTCATCTCACGTCAAGCCTTATGCCCAAGCCTTGGTCTATTGCGTGGCGTGGAGGTAAAGCCTCGCGCCTTTGCGAGCCTTTGCGGCGCCATAGCGCGCCTTTTAGAACCATGCCTATGACACAAGTTAGAAAAACCCTTATAAAAAAGTGGTTGGGTCACAAATCACAACTCCCTTGAAGAAAAATAAGCAAAGTGTTTTGTATCGAATTGCTTTTTTCATCTTTTCACTTTTTCCAATTAATGCTTGCTTCATAGTCAAACCTCGTTTTAACTACGTCTCTTATTAATAAGTTATTCCTTGTTTCTACAACATAGTAATTAAAACAACTAACTTTGGATTCATATGTGTTGTCCTTAAATTTGTTTTGTGTCTTGCATTTTTCCATGTTTTGTGTTTGTAATCCAAATCTAGTTTTTCCTTTTCTCCGAACTTAATAAATTGTTGGATGTTATTTCAGTGTCTAGAGATAAAACCAAAACATACGACATGGTGAGGCCTATATAGGTGCACATACTATGGGCCTGTTTGGCAAGAGTTTTTTTGAAGCTTTTTAAGGAGCCGTAAGCTTTTTGTTATAAAAATAATCTATTTCAGAATAAGTAGCTCAGTTTGGATGCATCAACATTTAGCTTTTATTTTAAACAAGTAGCTCCTAAATAAAAAGCTGATTTATGAAGCTTTTAAAATTGTTAGGAGCTGTTAAAATTGTAAATTACATAAATTACTGATATACCATCCTATCATATTATAATTTATTTAAACATGTCTTTTTAAGTCATTTACATCATATAACTACAGCCAACAGCTAATTTACCAAACATTTTTATTATGCTTATTGTAGGTTTTAACGGAGTACATCCTTGTCTCAGTAACAAGTGCTGTAATAGTGACCATAGCTGGAGTTGTAAAGGAAGCTACGACTATACTGGTATACAGTATGTAATGTTGGGATACTACAACATGAGCCATTTTTATAATCATATTTAGCATCGGAATTATCAATAGCAAAAATTAAATTTGAACATAAATCTTAGGGGCACACCTGACCAGAACCTATATTTTGTTTTGACCCATTATGCTTATTGCAGATGATATATAAATATGGTGGTTAGGCTTCATTAACTTAATTTTATTAATGATATTAATAAGACTCGCCCGCCATCGGGTGGGCTATGTAATAAGTATATATGTATATATAACAAATATGAAATTATAAAAGGAATTAATTGCTAAGTCGATTGAATGAGCATACCTTAACTTCAGCAGATACGATGATACATTTTTTGAAGTAGTCATCAAAGTTAAGTATTATGTAGTCTTTCATCACTTAGGTGACAAGTTTGTCATTATTGAGGTTATTGTTTCTAATATTTCAATGTTATTTGCTTTACTGTTTCAGGTTGTCTTCATTGGAGGGTGTACTCAACCTGGAACAACTAAGGCGGATGAGGGGAGCAACATAATTTGTCTATATTAGACTTTGGGGCAACTATTTTTTAAAAAGTTAGTTATACATAAGTAATTATCATTTGGTTAGATGAATACATGTTACCAATTATACATGTTACCAGTTGTACATAAGTAATTATCATTTGAGGCAACTATGAGTTAGATGAATACATGTTACCAATTATCATTTGGTCGAATCAATGAATGCATGAATGTTTTTGGGATGTTTGCTTCGATACTATATGCTATCGTTTTATGTTTGGAAAGCTTATAATGTTAATAATGTTGGTTTGTTTTTACCAAAGCCCGTATTCTCACATGGACAACACTATGTCGCGTTGTCAAGAGTCAAAAGCAAGAGAGGGTTGAAAGTTGTTTCTTTGAACAAAGGAGGCAAATATTCAAACTCAACAACAAACGTTGTTTATAAAGAAGTCTTATGTCATAGAGTACGCATCATTGTTTTTTATATACCAACACTACAAAGTTTTTTTATAAAACCTATAGCTTATTGTTATCATTTTCTGTCTTTGATATGTTTTGCTCTAAGTTATTTTTATGGAATTTTCTATCTTTAATATGTTTTTCGATATTAAATATTTATTTACGTCCACTTATAATTATTCATATTATTATGAAGCAAACCCGCCCGTCAGGCGGGTCATGATACTAGTCATTCATATATTTCTACACGATTGGCATAAGTTATACTTTATTTTCATCATTTAAAATGCATTATTTTTTTTTCAACTTTTCTCAAATCATTTCTATATTCGTGATATAAATTTTTAACTTTCTCAAATCATTCCCAATATATATTGTAATATAAGTTTCAAAGTCAACTGATACTTGAGGAATATTTGTAACTTAATCATTGTTAAATTTTTTTTGAACGGCAAATGAAATTTTATTAAAAAAGGGCTAGAAAG
>BQNB010023955.1:0-42983 GCA_026074375.1 Tanacetum coccineum | reverse complement strand
TTTTATAACATCTGGCCCAACAACACTAGCCCATCACCACCCCTTATAACCCCGTTATCCCTTACCCTCTTTTATAACACCCCCGTTAGTCCCTAAAAGGACTAACGGTGCAACACCAACAAAAACTTCAAGGGCCAAATTTGCAAAACTCAAGGATGATGAATGCATATACTTATATAAGAAGAGGGGCCAAGTTTGCCAATTCACTAAACTCCTCACCCTACACCAAAATTAAACCTGGTAACCTATTTTCCCGCTCCCTCCCCCATTGTTACTGTTCACCCTCCATCCCCAAATTTCTCTTACCCCGAGGTTAAACCCACTTAAAACCACTTCTAGAAGCCAAGAATGATGCAAGGGATGACGTTTTGCCCTGACACGTTGGCAATCCAAAAGCAATCATTGGGGAATGATTGCGTGGCAATAATCAAAGGCCATGATTGATCAAAAGAAGCACAAAGATGATTTGAAGGGCCAAGATTGATGCTGCTTTTCCTCTCACACAAGAAAACCAAGCCAAGGGTCTAGGTCCTTCTATCCGGCCTATAAATAGAGGGGTTAACCCTTGTGGTGAAAGAGAGTTTTTTTTAGTAGTTGTTCTAAGTTTTTAGTCTCTTTTAATGTAATTTTGATTTAAGTTTTTAAAGTTATTATGTATTTCAAATTCCTTGTAAAAGCTTAAGTTTTTAATGAAAAGTTTGAGGTATTGTTTTTAAGATTCTGTGTTTGATCATTCAATATAACCTGTTAAGCTTGTTAAGCTATGATGCAGCTTATTGATCTGACCTAAAAGCTTCACTAAGCTTTTAGCTTCTTAATCTTTGCCTTTGTTTACTGTTTTATCACTTTTATTTACTGTCTTTTAAAAAAAATCTAAAAAATACCAAAAAAATATAAAGAAGATCTCATGGAGCATGGTGTATTTTGGATGGCCATGGGTTAGTGCTTATTTGGATAAGCTATAGGATTGTGATAAGTTGTTTTGGGTTTTGAAATTCATAAGAAAAAGCTTGGACTCTTTGTAAGTTTTCATTTTAAGTTTTTAGTCTATTTACTATTCAACTGCTTATTGTTGCTTATTGCCTGCTTATCTTTGCTTATTTATGCTTATTTGTGATGTTTAATGCTTATTATGCTTGTCTTATAGTCTAGAAGTCATTAGTTTAAGTTTTTCCTAAATCTGTCTTAATTAGCTTATAGAATTGCAAAATCTGTTTCAGCTTATTTAAGTGCTTATTTGTTGTTGATATATGCTTAATATTGCTTAGTAGTCTTAGTTAACATCTGGTTTTTAAAAGTTTTAGCTTAAAACAGTTTGAATCAAGTTAAAAAGTTAAAATTAGTTTTTAAAGGGGTGTTTGGTTTAACTGCTTTTATGGGTCAAAATGGGTTAAAATTGCAATTTGACACTTAAGTCAGTTTAGCTTAGCTTAAATTAGTCCAAAGATTTAGTTTGTTAAAGTTTTTAAGTAGTAAAACTCATTTTTAAGGATTTGAGGAGTTGTGGTTTGAAACTGTTAAGTTATAGCTTATTCTAGTTGCTTATTTGATTGTGCTTTGCTTATTGTTGCTTTTGTGAAGTTTTTGTGTTTATTCATGTGTTAAAAGAAGTTAGAAACAAAGCTCTAAAGCCTGCAATTGTTGTTTTAAGTTTTTGCCAAAACTGTCATAGATTGCTAAGTGTTCAAAAAATTTGAGAAAATGCTTTTTCATTTGCTTATTATTGCTTATCCTGAATTTCAAACTCCTTTTTGAGTGTTGATTATTGTTCTTTGAGGTCTAAAGTCAATCTGTTTGTAGGTTATATAGTCATAAGGATCTGTTTGTGTGCTTATTTTTAAGCTAAAAAGTGGTGGTTTGTAAAGATTGAAAAATTTACCAAGTGTTGAAATCTTTGAGAAACAGCTTTTTCATGAAGCTTTTTAAGGGCTTATTTAAAATTCAAACTGCTTTTTAATTGTTGATTCTTGTAGCTTTTTGGATAAGCTTTAAGGGCTTATAAGTTGCTAAGCCATAAGGATCTGTCTTTGAACTTATTTTTAAGCTCAAAAGTGCCCCCTTGCTGTTTTGTTATCAGGTTTAGCCAAATTAGCTCATTTGCTTATTTAAGCATATTGGCTTATTAAATTTTCTTATTTTGTGTTTCATTAAGCTTATTAGGTTAGATTAAGCCCATTTTAGCTTATTCTCTTTAGTTTAGAACTTATTTAAGCTTATTTGCATCTTAGTTTAAAATTCCTTAAGTTTTATAGCTTTTTAAGTTTTCTGTCATCCTAGCTTAATTTAGTGCTTATTTTTGTTCAAATGTGCTTATAAGGTGTAGTTAAGCTCCTGTCATAGCTTATTACTCTTTTTGGTTTGCTTAGTTGTGCCCAAGTAGCCAAACAGTTAGCATTTTAGTGTTTTAGTATAACTTAGTTTGTTATGTCTTTCTTAGCTTATTCTAGAGCTTATTTGTGGGTTATAAAAAAGGTGCTTTTGTAAAAATTGCTTATTTGTTGCTTTTCTAAAAAGTTGTAAAAAATGGAAAACAAAAACATTTGGGATTAGGGGAAGTCCCCTGGTGAGCAACGACTGGACCCTCGCGTACGACCTCACCCTTATCACCAAACGTTTTACACACAACACACTCTACCACTTGCCCTGGGGACTTTTTCGATTATTGTTTGCAAAATTAATCCTTTATAGTAGTTTTATCCCTTTTAGCTTATAAGCTATTTTTAGCTTATTTCACAGCTTATTCGATAAGCTGTTTTTCCCATCTTATTTTTATTAGACTCCTCACTGTTCAAGCTACTTTTCATGATTTTTCCAGTTTTTTATAAATTGTTTAGTATTTTTAAACATTTAATTTCATTAAAATCGTTTTTAATTCATAAAAAATTATAAAAAAGTCAAAAAAATATAATTCTTTTTTAGAAAATTTTCTTTTAACATTTAGAACCTAGGAAAATTAGATTTGCTTTCGTAGGGTTTAAATTGCAAAATTTGGTTTTTTAAAGAACGAGATTGAATCCCGTTCATGTTTTTAGTGTTTTTAAGCTTAAATCTTTTCCGTTTTTGGTCTAGTTTTCTTTGTTCTAGCTTTTTAGTCAATTAAGACTTATAAAAACCAAAAAGATCATTTTAGGACTTAAATTTGATAATTTAGGGTTTTTAGGTCCCGTTTAGGATTCCCGTTTTGCGTTTTTAGTTAAAATTTGTCTTACCTTAATTGTTTTTAAGTTTTTGCCTTATATTTCCCGTAGTTTTAGAAATCCAATCTAATCTTGTTCCATTCAAGCATCGATTCTCAAAATGACTCTCGGCTTTCAATTGCATTGCTCGTTGGGGAAACGACCCGGGAATCATACTCCCGGATTACTATAATTGAGAGATTTTTTTATTCTTACCCTATATTTATATATTTATATATTTATTTATATTTATATATATTTTAAAGGTGTGAAAAGGTCAAATCAGCAATCAATCCAAGAGCCAAACTAGGAGTATACAGATTAAATAAATACAATCTTTTTATAAATTGTTATCACCATTAGCATAGTTTATTATTTAGTTTATTAGCTAAAACCAACCAAACCTCTCAAACATATGATTTCCTGTTCTTTTAACAGTCTCTTCTTCCTTTACCTCAGCAACTCTTTCACCTATAACTGGAACATCTTTATCATCAATCCTTTATTTCTTTGAAGTCTTTGTCTGAAGCTCCTCTCCATATCTTTTCATTTTGCCTTTGACTTCAAGATTTAATCTATGAACAAAAGTATCAAACTGCTGAACTAACTTTATCAAACACTTCTTTAAATCACTTCAAAACCTTCAAACTTCTTTAATTGAGGAAAAGCTTCCAATTCCATGATTTCTTAAGATAGTATGTACATATAGATCCTTAACGTGACTGAGTCATATTGTTTCTCTCATCCCTTAGCTCTTTTCCTTTGCAAATTGTTTCTTTCTTTGATTCACCATATCTACTACCATTCTTTTAAGCAAATGTTGTTCAAGTTCAAAACTTTTCCCCAACACATCTTTGGTCAACTTTGCATCTGCATCGAGCTGGCTCTAAGACAAACCAGTCTTCTCATATAAAATTGAGCTTCAAATTGAACTTGAGCTTTCTTTTCTTTGTTTTATTAAAAGCTTCCATTCTGCTATTCTATTAAGCTATCATTTTATCTAAATGAATCTGCTTTGCAACTTCTTCATCCAGTTGAGCTTGCAACTTTATAGCCTCTTCCAATCCAGCTTCCTCTTGTCTCAATTGTTCTTTTGTTTTGTGAGTAGCCTGAATATTCTCTTCAACCATTGGAGCCTTTCCTTCCCTTTGACCCCTTTCACTAGCAGTACCAGAATCAACTTTAGTACTACCAGTACTAACTTCTTCAAAACCAGTATTAATCTTTTCTTCTCTGCCAGTTTTAATCTCTTCTTCAGCATCCAATCCAGTATCAATCTTTTTATTCCATAGACCTAGCCTCCTCTGTAATCTCTTGCCCTTAATCCAGTTGATTTTTTTCTTTCTAACACCCTAAAAGCAACCTTTGACAATGTTTAGCCTGGCCCCTCCAAGATTGTAGGACTGATTTCTTCTTCTTGAGCCTCCCTTGAAGCTAAAGTAGGAGTGACAAAAATTCTGTTGACATTCTCTTCATGATTCCTAACCAAATGAAACTAGAGGAATTATCATCAATACCTAAAACTTCCTCCCCCTAAAAAACCCCCCTCCCTTGTTACTTCACTATACTGAATCGCACAATCACTTCTTGGATTTCCTCTTCAAAGCTAGTGTCCAGAGATTTTACCTTCTTAACCAGGTTAAATACAACATTCCCTATTGTATGATTGGTTGTCCTTACAATTCTTCTCCAAACTATATCCTGGTCAACAACTTAGGAACGAAATTACCATCAATTCCTTGAGTTGCCACTGTCCTCCTAAGCACTTCCTGTGTATTACCTCAGGAGAGGTGCTACATAGACCCCTTGGTGGTGAAAATGAGGTGATGTTATGGTGGTGAATGATGTGGGAAGTTTGTGGTGATGGATGAGGGTGAGTGGGATGTGGATGTAATTGGATCAATAGGTGTGTGATGGGTTTCAGCTGTTTGTTGCCGAGCCTTTAACCTTGATCCACAGCTGCACCTGCCAACATAGCAGGCAGTAATGGTACTATATCCCCTGCAAAACCCCTTTTCATGTTTGCACAAAGCTTTTTGGTCAAAGTTGGGGCTAAATACCTTCCTTTATTTTAAGTTGTAAAATACAAAATAATTTGTAAAAACCTTGGATACATTAAAAATTTTGAATTACTCTCTAAATTATGAACCATCCCATCAAAAATCATTTTAGAAAAATTATAAACCCTATTGCTAGATAGACAGATTAATGCAGTAGCAATAGTACTACCAAATTATCCCATCTACCAGACTTAGGGCTTAAGCAGAGTAAAATAATGATGGATAAAAAGTTCCATTTGGAAGTCAAATTCTTTTTTCCAAAAAGGTTAATATAACCCTCAGTAACATAGCCCCAAGTTGGCGAATCCACATATATATCGAGCATCAAATAAATATGTATTCCTGTTACATTCTGCCAATTGAATTACCTCCTAAACAGATGCCTTAGTAATAATATACTCTTTAGAGTCTATAGATGCTACTAATTGTTGAGTCCCATTAGCAAGTGTTCTGACAGTGGCAGTTTGCCAGAACTGTTTGAATAGGGAGTCATAGATAGTAGGATTATGAGTTAAGGCATACCTGAGAGATGTACCTTTAAGAAAAAGCCACTACCCCATCAGTGAAACCAACACTTCATTTTGGTTTCTTCAGGAAAGCGACCATGTTATGCTTGTCTGAGTATTTTAGATTGGCCATATGAACTCGTTGATGAACAGAAATTGTAAGAATGTAAATTCTAATCCTGGGTTTGATTCGAGTGAATTACTAAGTGCTAGTAGAGAGAGAGAGAATTGAGTTTTAATCGATGGATAATAAGTTTCTTGTTGGAACCACTGTAAATAAAGTGTCTTTAGAGCAAATAAAGATATTTTTATTAAAGAACGTGCAGTAAATTACCAAATAAGAAAACTCTGTTAGTAGAACGCATAAATCTCTAACGGTAATATATAATTATGAAAAGTCAATTTTCCCTCACCAACACTCAACGTTCATATCCTATCAGTATCATTAAAATTAGTCTACCAGTATTCTAATATAGTAACCAGAATTAACATATAGACTACCAGTATTAACGTATAGACTACCAGAATTAACCTTAAGTCCACAGAATTAACAAGTAAACCAGAATTAACTTGTAGACTACCAGAATTAACTCTAATACTTAGTACTTACAGACCATAGATGAGTGATTTGCAACTTAGCGTCTATAACAATCCTCAAATCCATGCTTACATGAAAATTAGTTATTAAAAAGAAAAAAATATACTAGAACATGAAACTAACTATAATCTATCTACCAGCATTAATACCCTAGCAGTATTAATGTAAATGAGTATGTACAAACTTGACAATTTAACCTCCCTTCAAATGTAACTACAGATTTAACATTCCAATGCTGACCACCAAAAAGTTAAACCTGGTAACATCAAATCCTTTGGTGAGAAGGTCTGGAACATTTGAGTCAGTGTGAATCTTGAGAACATCTATCAATCGCTTCTCATAACAACCCCTTATGAAGTGATGTCGAATTTCAATGTGTTTAGTTCTTGAGTGATAAACTGGATTCTTGACAACACATATGGTGCTCTCATTATCAATATGGATTTTGGTGTTCATGAAGTTAAAGCCATAATCTATCACTTGGTTTTGTATTCATAGTACTTGTCCACAGCAATGAGCAACTGTAACATATTTTGCCTTAGTAGTAGAATTTGCCACAATTGTCTGCTTCTTGCACTGCCAAGATATGAGTCTTCTACCTAGAAATTGACATCCACTAGTTGTTGATTTCCTATCAAGGCTTGCACATGCATAATCACTATCTGAGAAAGCTTCTATTTCAAAAGGGGAATCCCTAGGATACCATAACCCTAGTTTGGGTTGATGTTTGAGATATCTAAAGATCCTCTTGACAGCATGTAAATGGGAAACTTTGGGAGTGACTTGAAACCTTGCACAGGCACAGACAGCAAACATGATGTCTGGCCTTGATGCAGTCAAATACATCAGGGAACCAATCATTGATCGGTATTCATGCACATCTACCTCAACGCCATCTTCATCTTTACCATGGGTTTGTTTGACTTAATAGTAGTAGTAAGCTGTTTTAATGGAGCAAAAATCAAACTTCTTGAGATTCAGCTTACATACTTGTCTGACTTATGAAAGATTCCATCAAGGTTGTTCTTCACCTGTAGTCCCCAAAAAAGAATGTAAGCTCTCTCCATAGGAGCTATCTAGAATCTTTTGCATTAACTTCTTCAAATTCAGTACAACCAAAAAATAACATCTAAGTAGAGCCAAATATGATGTCATCCACATAGACTTGGACCAACATAATGTCACTCTAGCTCTTGATAAACAAGGTTTGTTATGGTACCAAATCTTCTAAAACCCTTCTCCAAACAGAAAAAAGTAAAGTGCTCATACCAAGCTCTAGGAGCTTGATGTAGACCATAAAGAGCTTTAACCACCTTATAGACTTTGTTTGGAATTAGCTACAGTCAACAAGCCTTGAGTTGATGAACTTTACACCTCTTCTTCAATTGTGCCATAGAGAAAAGCATTATTAACATTCATATATGATAACAGAAATCCCATAAAGATTCAAAGGCTAATAAACAGCCTGATTGCCTCTAATTCTACAATCATGAGCAAAACCTCATCATAGTCCTATTCCTATTCTCTTCTTGTCCTATGACGCTTGAGCTACAAGCCTTGTTTATTCTTCATAATAATGCTGTCTTTCTCTGTCCATCCTCTCTTGTTTCTGAAAACCCACTTCGTGCCAATTTCCATCATTCCAAAAGGCAAATCACAAGTACCAAACATGCTGTAACTAGAACTGGCGTAATTCCTTTTGCATTGGGCTCATCTTACTTTCATCCTTTAAGGCTTATGATATAGTCTTGGGTTCTTCTTGAGAGAGAAAACATGCAAACAAATAGTTCTGATTATCCTTGTGATTTGTTCAGTTTGTTTGAAATGTAATTTACCAAGGCTTGTTGTGCTGAAGAAGCCTTTTGAATCTTCCCTACTTTGTTTGAACCTGCGATTAGGATCTCCTGAAATTGTCCTTTTGGATTATCCTTATGAATTCTGAGTGTGGGAATAGGACTGACAGCAATGGTGTTATCCATGTTGTTGAATCACCACTCAAACCCCACAATCTTCATCATCATCACAAGCTCTAGTGAATATCCCTCATTTGGAAGAGTATCAGAAGAATCTTCCAATCAGGCAATATTTGGATCATGGTAAATCAACAATTAAGAGAGTAGATTCATCAATAGTATTTTGCCTCCAATATAGACAAATGATGATTCATCGGCATTTGCACCTATGGAAGTACTAGCAGCACTAACATTGGGTGTTTTAGACCTATCAGTACTAACAAATGGTCTATCAGTGCTAACAAATGGCCTATCAGTACTAAGTTGGTTAGTACTGGTAGCTTGAGCTACCTTCTTTTGAGATGCAATTCTCCCATTTTCTTTTTCAAAGGCTTGTCTTGATTCATCATTCATAGCATTAGCAACCACTTCTTGAGTAATCATCATCTCAAGTTCATCTTGCCAGACATGTTTATCTTCTGGCATCTGATGTTGTCCTTCCTTATCAAAAACATCTTTTGAAACTTGGATACCCTTGTTTGGAGAAACATGTTCAGAAGGTTGTTCTTGTGCATCCTGGACAACATCCTTTACTAGAATCCTTGTCCTATGAGGTTGTAGTGGAAGTAGTATGTATTCCTGAGTAGGTCCATTATTTTTTTCTGATGAACCTGCAACATAAGAATCTTGTGTACCTGCATCCACAATAACCTGATTTTCTACACTAATAGGAATATAATTCATGGAATTGGTAAGAAAATCAAGATCAAACATCCAATTTGGACCAGTTCCTGCCACATTTGGTTGATATTCAAGAAAATTAATGTGCATATTCTCTTCTAACACTTTTGGTTCCTTGTGTTGTATACTCTAAAAGGCTTTACTATAAGAGGTAGAGTAATCCAAGACAAATAACCATCATCAAGATTTTCCCATCAAATTTGCCTAAGAATCTAAGGTGTCAAAATAGTCAGAGGGCACGCCAAAAGTCTGCATAAAACTAAAAGTAATAGGTGATTTACCTATGAATAGTTCATAATGTGTCTTATTTTGAGGTTTGGTCACAATACCCCCATGCAGTACATAGTACCATCAGTATTTAACTGCCTAGACCCTGCCCAAAAAGGGAATAAGGGTAAAAGGATCTTGCTAACATAGTTCTAGCTGCCTCAATTAGGGTCCTGTTTTTCCTTTCTGCTGTGGAGTTCTAGCTACACTAAACTCCCTCTGATTCCTCTTCTAGCACAGAACTTCATTCAAACATAGTTGTCTTAAAAACTCTGTCCCATTATCACATCTAATGATTTTAACATTATGATTCAATTGTTTTTCTAAGCCTATGATAAGATTACAAAGGATTTCATATGTTTCATCCTTAGTAGCTAAGAAAAATACCTAACTAAATCTGCTGAAATCATCAGTCACAACCAAACAGTACTTTTTCTTATTAATACTTTCTACTGAGACAGGTCCAAATAAGTCCATATGAAGTAATTCTAAGGGATTTCTGATGGTTCTTTCTAACTTGGCCTTACAAGAGGCCTTATGTTGCTTACCCTTCTTGCAGGCAACACAAGTGTGGTCATTCACAAAAACTTTGGAAGGTAGGCCTCTAACTAGGTGTCCCTTAACAAGTTTGTTTATATTGTTGAAATTCACATGACCTAATCTCCTGTGCCACAATTTAGACTCATCTGATGTTGCATTTGCATATAAACAGGTTATACCTCTAGAAGGAACAATGTTCTTCAAATCCAAGTTGTACACATCATTCTGTCTAGGAGCTCTAAGTACAACTTGACTTTTATCAAGAAGCTTAAAGCTAGGAGACAGGATAAGGCATTCAGTGTCAGTAAAGAGGACACTATTTATCTTGTCACACATTTGTGAGACAGAGAAAATGTTAAACTTAAGTTCATCTACAAAATAGACATCATCAAAGTCTAAATTAGCAGTTCTGATTTTACCTTTACTCGTTATTTTACCTCTTTGGGATCACTTCCAAAAGCCACAAAGCCTCCATTGTAATCTTCATAGTCTGAAAGATAAGCTTTGTTTCCAGTCATATGGCTAGAGCAACCACTATCCACCACTTCATGATCCTGTAAACAGATCTCTGGATTACCCTGCACAAAAAGTAAAACAAATCAGTATCTCTTAGGGACCCAAGCCACTCCTGACTTGGAAATCCCTTTTGGGTCAGCATACTCAAACTTCTTGAGCATGAAAGATCCACTTTCTTTGGACACATGATCCATGTAATTTCCCTTAGGCTTCCAAACCCACCTTGACTTCTTAAGAGCATTATCCATCTTACCCTTACCAATATTAACTAATGCTCATTTCCCAGCAGTAGTCATATTTTTAACCCTAGAAGTTTTAACATCTTGTTTTAAGTTTTTGGGTCTAAAAGCTGGTTTTGTGTAGTAAGACCTCTTGATTGGTGAATATGAGGCTCTTGGTCTTACATTGTCCATTCTTGGGTAAATTGGTCTAATAGCACTACCAGTTTGTGCTATTTTTGGGGCAAATAGCCTAGCAGTACCAACAGGCCTAGCAGTACTAACAGGCCTAGCAGTACTAGCAGTACTAACAGTGTGTACTGCTCTTTTCCCATTTGGTCTAACAGGATTAATCAAACCTGTTTTGGTTAGTACTCCTTTTGGGACAAAATTCCTTCTTGTTTGAGGGTATTTCAATTTATTTGAAATTTTTTGGTGATTTACCCTTTTAGCATTATCCCATACTGGTTTGACCACCCTTTGACCAGTATTGACCACAGTTTTCAGCTTAGGTTCTGGACTCTTTTTGGCATAAAAATCACAATCTTTGATCAAATGGTCAGTACTCTTACAGACAAAGCAAGCTTTTATTTTCTTAAATCCAATTCCTTCTTTCTGAGAAATTTGACCAATTTTATCAACTTGAGTTTTAACTGTTTGAGTCTTTAGTCTTAACAGGACTAACTGTGTTTACTTCAGACACATCATCCTCATCATCTGAGTTCCAATCCTCAATGATAACTTTATCTCTGTTAATATTTGGTTTAGATTTTTCAACTTCATTTGTTTTACCTACAGTCTCACTAGTTTTAGATTTACTAGTATCAGTATTAAGCTCAGTTGTTTTTGACTCAATGATTTTCTTTCTAATGGCATATTCATCTAAACCTGCAAATGATATGTCAGCTCTTGGGGTTAGGAAGTTCCCTGTTATAGGAGGGGGAACAGCATGATACCCATCTGCTTTGGAGAACCTATCATTTGCTGGTGTGATCTCTTCATCACTTGATCTGACCTCAAAAACACTCATACTAATCTCACTATCAGTTTCAGACTTGTTACTCATTTCATCCAATTGTGTGCCGTATCCTAAACCATTTTTATCTAGCACACATATTGAAATGTTGCGTAATTATTAAGAACCTTGGATGATCTTCCCAATTCTTATTTAACTTTTAAACTCATCTCTTCCTATAACAACTTTTTCTAATTCTATATTAAGGTTGTCCGTCTTTACTTCATCTCTGCATTTAAGCTCATAGTTTTGAAACTCATATTTTTCACCTCAAGCCAGTTCATTCCTTTCATGTCCAAGAATTCTAGACTCTAGAGACTCTAAAGCTAACTCATAACCCTGAATTTCTAGTCTAGCTCTGTTATGTTTTTCTCTTTCACTATCAAAGTTCTTTTTGACGATTTTAAAGATTCAAGACATTGTTTTAGAGGCAGTTTGTACCTTCATTGTTCAGAAGAACTTCTTGATGATCTTGATGAGGAGATGCATTAAAAGCATAATTGACTGTTTCATATACAAAATCATTTCTCTAGTCATAAGCTCCAGACCATCTTCTTCTAGAGCCACCAGTGCTTGTGATGAAGTAGTTCATTTGATGTTGCATTCCTCCTCTTCCATAATCACCATAAGATCTTTCCCCTTGGTACCTTCCTGATTTGATTCCTTAGCAAAGTGCCCTTTCCTGTGATAGTTTGTAGCACTCCAAATTTGACTTAACAAAAGGTAACAGTTGTTTTTCCCTTTGAAATCCAATGTTCCTCCTACATTTTGAATGAATCTCTGCACCCTAACAGTCAACATGGCCACCTGCCATCTAATATCTAATTCTTCCAAGTCATCTTGATCAATTTGCTGTAAATCCTCATTATCAAGTGGATGACTGGTTGTCTATTGTGCAAAGAAAGAGCATACTACTTCATCAGCACCTGGAGTAGATGAAACCTGACTTGATGAACTAGTTCCTCCAGCAGTATTAACTCTAAAATTTCCACTGGCAGGACTAACTTCATTAGTGCTAGCTTGTATTCTCAGAAGAAAGAACAGCCAAGTTCTGAGAATTAGATGTGGAACTTAAAGACCTTGTTCATCTCCATCTCATAAACCTTAATTGTTGTAGAGGATCATCAATATCCGTCTGGTCTATTTGTCTAGCTTATTTTCTCATGATTAAAGCATTTTGTCTCCATGAAGGGAGGAATAACTTCTTTAGGAAATTTGGTTGATATCTTCCTTTGATACTGGAGCAGCATAAACCTCCAATTGACTTATGAGCTTTTGGAACCTATCATAAGCCTTATCCAGACTTTCATTTGATGCAGTGGTAAAGTTTTCAAACTGATGTTTTAGAACATTCCTATGCATATTTTTGGATTCATCATTTCCTCCAAACCTTAATTTGATTGCATCCCAGAGAGATTTAGCATCTGGAGCATTATGAAACTTAAGGAGATATTCATCAGGTATTGCTAAAAGCAAGATGCTCTTAACTCTTTCATGATTCCGTTTTGTAGCCAGTTGTTTGGCAGTCTTAGGTGTAAGAGGACCAGGTTGTTCTCCTGCTGGTGCAGCCTCTTCTTGAAGATCACCATTGAAAATTATATCCCATAGGTTATGATCTGTGTGACAGATATATTGTCGCATTCTCATGCTCCAAATCTCATATTCTCCCTTTTTGATGATAGGGATTTTCATTGCTGTTATAGTTGGTGGAGGAGAGTCTTGTTCTGCCATCTTACTGGTTTGATTGTAAATCTGCTTCAAATAATGGAGTTCTTCTTATTCAGAGTTTCCACAAAGGCTTTGATACCACTTGTTGGATCCCTTACTTAATAGATCTTGAACCTTTAGCTTGCAAAGGTTTGTTAGTTTAGATAAATCCAAAGCAACAATAATGAAACACTGATTAAACACTATTGATTATGCGGAAACTAATCAACAATGCTAAGAAGAACAGTATTAAGCAAACACAAGAGATCTTCTATCAAACTCACACTTTATATTATAACTTGAATCTGTCTAAACTATGATTGCTAATTGATCTTTATAGATGTATGTCTTCTAACTGTACCTAGGGTTCCTTTTATACACCAAGGAAACCCTAATGGGCTTTACAAAACACGTATAGAGATAATGCATATCCTTTCCTAAGATATCTCATGCATATCTCTAACTCTAACTATCTTCTACATAAGCAGACTTAACTATAACATAACAGTACTAACTTTAACTATCAGTATTAACATCTTTATACTGACAATATTAACTATAATACACTACCAGTACTAACTATGCTAACTCTTCTACCAGTACTAACATGTGTACTAGCAGAACTAACTGTATTACTAACAAAATTAAGTCTAGAATACTTAATTCCCAACAATTATGATGCTACTTTCTGCTATGTTATTATGATGCTACTTTTCTGAACTCTGAATCTGAACTGTTCTACTAATCTATATTACTGATGCTATACTAGACCTTACTAAAATTTGAGTTGTTTTGGCTATTATATAATAACCAACACATGGGACTATAATATATGAGACTTATAAATTTCTATCCGCGTATACTATTTATGGTCATATGCTTTTTGAATCTAAATCTATTGAATCATGATTCTATTCTACTAAATTTTGTTTCATCTACACTCACTGTTCTGGAAACTCCTCGAGACACCCTATGATCCTAATAAATCCATGTTACATGATGTAACTATTATCATGTTGGCCGGACATCATAATACTGGCATTACTTAAACATGTCTTTATTTCCATCACACTCTGCCTCGATTCATTAATAAAACTATCAGCTTAGAATTATTAACTGATATCATGTTAATCTGCTGGTAACTATGTACTTCTATTCATGCATTCTGTTACTAATCGCATACTGGTGCGATAACCTGACTGCTGATTATAGCATACTATGCATGCTAAGTTTGATTCTGACATTCTGCACTTCTTAACATGATATTCTATTTTTGATATTCTGGTTCTAATCATGATTCATGCTGCTTTATTTCTGTCATTCCATTGTCTAACATGTACTACACATGATTTCTGATTGCTATTATATACCGAGATACTAAACATGGTCTAATAATGCATTTAACTGATGACATCAAATAACGTCTATTTTATAGCATCATTTATCCCATGTAATTAACCCATTTTGTATAATTATTGCAAAGAATTGTTACTTACTTGTTTATATTTGAGAATTGCAATAATTACGGAGTACTTGGTGAATATTAGCAAAAGGCGCGCATTCTGGAGCTTAAACAAAGATAATTTGGAGATTAATGATTCTAACTACCAATACGCCGTATCCATCAAGGAAGATACGGCGTATCCGTGCCTGCACTCACCAAAGACCACAAAGGAAAGAAGATCAATACGCCGTATCTAGGAAAGGCAATACGCTGTATTCAAGCTTTATGGGAATAAAATATTCTGGAAGATATCAAACGTGGTCCCTACTCCAAGAAACTCCAATATGCCGTATCCAACCTATTGGATACGCCATATCGAACCGACTTCTAGACCCTACAAATACAAAACTCAAAAATGAGTATTAAGTGTGCTAAATCATATTCTCGATACATAAACTACAAAAGTCGATTTTCAGAGGAGAAAAAGAGCAGAAGAGGTCTTGCGACACATTCTAATCCATAGAAGACAACGTGTAATTTCTTATACTTTTGTAATTGTTTAGTTTTTGGTATCATTCGTTAACTCGGTTAGTTTACCTTGGCTAAAACAATTACTCTTGTATTAATTATGATATTTGAAGGCTAATACCTTCGGGTATTAGCCATTATTATGAAGATATGAATGTTTGGTTTTGTTTATATCTCGATTGCTTAATTTATCGATGTATGCTTGTTTATGTTTATCAATATACTTATTTACGTGCTTTTGTATGCGACCTATCATTTAACTAGATCTAGTGATACGGACCAAGTAATCCAAATGCCGGGATAACTCTCCATATAGTAATTTATACATCTAGAATCATAGGATCACAAATGTTGTCCTTCTAAAATCGTGCTAAGGATACGCTTTTGGCTTAACTAGTTAACATAAATTGCCTTTGGTTTATTGAACATGTTGACTAGTAGGTGAATCTAGATAATTCAACAAATAATGTTCTGATTCCATTGGATAGTTGGACAAGTGGACTACTAGTGTATAAATTGCCATTAAGCAATAAGTGGGTAAAGTCTCTATGAGCTATGGTTTAACAAGATCAATATTGCTTTAATCCCTAAGATGAATTATAATCAATATATAAGGGTGATTTATTCGGATTCTTTAATTGTGAGAGAATTAATGTGTCTAGGTCTTAGGATGAAGTCCCACCTATGTCTAAGAATGATATGCCTCTTCGAGATAAGTAACCATTGCACTGAATAAACAAACCAACTTCTAATCGGATTAATAATGGCAAATACAGTTTTTTATTATAAGGCTCGACCACTCTTTTATCTTCTGTTAATTTGCTTGCGTGGGTTAAAGTGTCTTGAATTGATTGTAGTCACCAAATAAACCCGTGCCAGTCTCTCAGGCTAAAACCCCTCTTTTACCTATTAGAATTAAGATTAGAACTAACATAGGATTAGCATAGGTTTGACTTAGATTAGAATTAACTTAGATTAGATAACCAAAATATAAATAAATTGAGAGATTTAACCTCGCTTCAAATGTTCGACACCTTACTTACCACGAATCTACCACCGATCAGGTACACTGCCCGTTAAAGTGTTGTTTTTGGTTAAGTCGGCAAAATATAAATTTAAAACTTGAACTATCATAAATAAACACCACACAACGACACAATCATTAACCTTTTGCAATATAACCCTGTTTTGCTTACTGAGCGATAAATTCGTTACTGGTCATGACATAATGATCATATACCTTAACGGTTTTTGATTTAATATCTATACTGGCTATATCTATTATTCTGCTATCTAAACTTATATAATCACACATTTCTACTTGTATGGCATTCTAAGCTGCTAAACATGACTCTAGTTCGTTTCTATACCATAATCTCCCTGGCTGAGAATTCTGAGCAAACTGGAATACATGATTATAATGAAGCATATAAACATTTAACACATAACCGTCTAGTAAGATTCCGAGATATCTCATGATCACGATAGCTTCATGCCATATCATGTGAATATTAGTACATTGATCAGGCATCATAATAATCACATCATATAACCATGAAATTATTGCTATCATAATTTACCCCAAGTTACAAAACTAAAATGTATCATATAAATACACATGATCTGATCTGAATACTTACTAGTACAGTTACACTGATAATGTATGGAAATTCTATATGCTTTCTATATCGTGGATATCTGATGCACGATCTAAGTCTGATTCATGATCTAAATCCTTATATGAAATCTCAAAACATGCTATGCACTACATGACTATACATGATTCACATGATCTAGTATATACAGCTAATCACATAAACATATGTGCATCGCAAAACATTAACTGCTTAGCTGATAAACATGAGCCAAATAGCTACAATACTGATAATCATAATCCATGTACTAATAAACATATCAATGTGCGATGCACCTAACTCTGAATTCAATATCGAGCAATCGGTTTAAGTCTAAGAATCCTCTACTAAAAGTGGATACTTAAATCTCTCAAACCATCATCGCTCTGATACCAACTTGAAACGCATATATTTTTTTTGAAAACTCATTTCATTTATAACATATAACATGTATGAATCTATGAACGTTATTAAAATAAGCGGAAGCGTAACTTTCACATGTAAACGGGCTTATTCCAAATGCCCCTTTTAAAAATGTAACTATTAAAAGGAAATGAGAAGCTCGTTACCTAACCCACGAGCTGCACCATTTTAACCCATTACGCCCCAACTAACACATAGCTTGGTCTCATCATACAAACCTGCAAAACATGAAACTGGGAATGATAAGTCTATAAGACTTAGTGAGATAATAGAAACTGAACAGAATCATAAACTAAAATACAAACTGACTACATTGAGTACATAAGACATTATATTGGCTTAGTACATTTAAAACACCGACTGAGTGCATAAGCACACTTTGAGCGCGTAAAGCACATACTGATTGAGTGCGTAAAGCAGGTACTGACTGAGTGCGTAAAGCACATACTGGATGAGTGCGTAAAGCACATACTGACTGAGTGCGTAAAGCACGTACTAACTGAGTGCGCCTGACTGAATGCATAAAGCATTTATCCCCATTCGTGACTGATTAATGTGCTTAAAGCACTATTATTCCACACAAGATTGACTGAGACTAAGTTTATTACTAAACTATTAATTAGTCACACGTAACATTCATATATAAATTAAGGCTGATCTAAAATGACCCAACGAGTCACCATAAAACTAAATACTACCCAATGGTCAACATATACTAAATATGAACCAACAGTTTGTCATGATACTAAATATGACCCAATGAGTCGCCATAATACTAAATATGACCCAACGGTCAACATATACAGAATACAAACTAAATTGTCGCCATAATATTAAATATGACCCAACGGGTCAACATATACTGAATATGAACCAACAGTTTGTCATAATATTAAATATGACCCAACGGGTCAACATATATTGAATATGACCCAACGGGTCACCATAATACTAAATATGACTCAATGGTCAACATATACAAGATATGACTCAACGGGTCACCATAATACTAAATATGACTCAATGGTCAACATATATTGAATATGACTCAACGGGTCACCATAATACTAAATATGATCCAACGGGTCAACATATACAGAATACGAACTAAATTGTCGCCATAATATTAATTATGACCCAACGAGTTGCCATAATATTAAATATGACCCAACGGGTCAACATATACTAAATATGACCCAACGGGTCGCCATAATACTAAATATGACTCAATGGTCAACATATACTGAATATGACCCAACGGGTCATCATAATACTATATATGACCCAACTGGTTAACATATACAGAATATGACCCAACGGGTCGCCATAATACTAAATATGACCCAACGAGTCAAAATAATGCTAATATGACCACACACGTCAACATGATACTTGACTTGCATATTTGACCACTAAGGTCACGTGGATACTTGACTTGCATATTTGACCATTAAGGTCATGTAAATTCTTGACTTGCATATTTGACCACTAAGGTCACGTGGATGCTTGACTTGCATATTTCTTGAGATATGACAAGGCATATATTTATTAAACACGTTTAATCAAATAAACATGTTAATTAAAAATCCATTACTCACCTAGGAGATATAATGCAAGCTGAATGATCCTGATTATGCCTCGATCGCCTATACCATGATAAATACATATGTAGGCTATTAACTCATAACTTAACACTTAACATAAACATGATATGGAAAACTAGCTATTAACAACATGGACACGACTAAAAAAAACTCATGAACTAGCTATGCAAAAGTTTCGCCAAACATGCACTTTTATGCTCGCGAACAAGCTAAGCTAACTAAGTCTCATCACTTGGTTCTATACTTAGAAATCATAAATTATACCCACATAGGCTGAACATAAGCTATAATGACATATAATCATTCGAGACTTACTTAAGCATCGTATCATATCATAATCATAAAAATACTTAACAAAACGTTGTTGACCTTTCTACATCAGCCTGCAAATTACCATTTTTGTCCAACTTATACACAAAACCAGGTCACAAGTCCGTATACATCAAAAATTTTACTCTTTTGGCTTTCCGAAAATGTATGTCACGCGTCAAACAGAGCTACGATTGATTTTATATGAATTTATGAAAATCTGATTAATTCACTTTCCAAATTCTGCATTGCTACACTAAAATTCACTTTTGGCCTGTTTTACCATTGAATTAGTCAACGCTTTCTACATATAATTGAAGTAGACACTTTGGGCTTTTCGAAAAGCCCGACCATGAGTCAATAAGAGCTACTATCAATCTTTTATGGTCATTCTAACATGACTAATGGATTCTGAAAATTTCATCAACATATTTAACATCATATAACACATGTTCTACCATCAAGGGTGTTTGGTTTAACTTCTAAATCATCAAAAACACCTCCTAATCTGATTTCAACATAATCCATCAAAAACCCTAATGATCATACGCTAGACCTATAAACATAAATCATGAATCCTTCATATAACTATGCATAACACTTGATAATCATATCCTCATAATATAAAATCATGTTTAAACACTAATTTACCAACATACCTTGAATTGGGGATAAACCATATGAACATGATGAAGCTTTATTGATTATCCATACCATATTAAACCCTTGTTAACCTTGCTTGAATTGACAAGAATCATGATTTTAGAAAGATTTCTTCATGGTAAAGAAAGTGTTAGCACCTCCTCCTATTCTTTTTTTTTTGTAAAACGTAAGATAAGGATGGGGTATTCCCAAGGACGAAATTTATGTAATAAGCCCCAAGGGCAATTTAGCAATTTTCATTAAATTTGACATATTAACACATTTAGTCTCTATGGTAAAATAATGTTTCACTACTTGACAATAATGGTCCCTCAAGTTCTTTTCTTTAATACTTGGGCCACATAATACTTTATAAAATCATTTACATGATATTTATACTTATAGTTTGACTAACCAATCCCGTAAACATTCAAACTTATAAAGTCATGGTCAAACTTACGCAGTGGCATTCTGGTAATAAAATATCTAAAACCCAGTTTTGGGGTGTTACATGTTTAGCATAGATTAGACTAACTTAGATTAGAAAAACTAAAGTATTAATAAATTGAAAGTGTTTCTAGCTCTTAGTGATCGACACCCTATTTACCATGAAACTCCCACCGACCAGGTACACTGCCCGTTAAAGTGGTGTTTTTGGTTAAGTCGGTAAAATATAAATTTAAAACTTGAATCATAAAATTAACAACCACACGACAACACATCATCACCATCATCTCCATTCTGGCTTTGACTTTCAACAACAAGTTCAGCAGCACGGTTTGCCTCATAAGTAGCCAACACCTCGGCCACTCGTTGAGCAATGAGTTATTCAATAGCTTCCGGGGTCATACCAGAGCGAGTGATAGTCATGTTTTAAACACAAGATATAGTACACGGTGAGATTTGATACGGGATATAGTTATTATAAACGGTAAATATGATTTATAAGGTAAAGCTAAAAATACAATAAAACATGTATTTCTAGAATGAGTAAATAACAATACGAACACACGAGAGAATCATAATAAGCTTTTCATATCATATAAAAGCATCATAGTCGGTTACAATCGACCCATAATGGGGTACTTGATTTATACTAATACTACAACTAATAACTAGCTCTTCCACTAGCCTAAAGTCCATACACAGCTCGTGATAGTACTACTCTAGGGACGAAATCCTAAACATCTAGGAGCAAATGCCTCTAATCTCCTAAACCTCAACCTGTCGTAGTAACGAAACCTACGGATCTGTCTGAGCTCATCCTCCATATAGCCTATGCGTCGCCGAAACCTATCGACTCTCACACTCTCCGTCTTGAAGGTGTCTTGAAGCCTCATGTTTCTCCTTTTCAAGGTCGCAACACGATCAAGCAAACAGCTCTCTTTCTACTAGTAATCAAACTCTCCGCCTCTAACTGTCTTTGTCATGCCTCGAAATCCGTAATCCTTTCAATGGGAATCTCATGCATATGGTCATATAACTCATGCATGGCCACATCAGTTCCATCTTCATATCCTCCCTAGACCCATCGACATTAACAAGATCATGATAATTCTCACTAGTAGGCTTAGCAATGTCATCAGCGACTACCGACTCGATGACTCTATCCATCCTGATCTCAACTATGCCTCTCGCACTAGACTCAGCCTCGTACTCCTCCTCGTCCTCACTAACAACCTTAACAGCGACCTCAATACCTATACCAGCATCAAACATAGCATAAGCCTTAATATCTGCTAACACATTTGCATTAATATCCTCCTCAATACTATCCTCTGATGAATAAGAATCTCTAAACCTCTTGTGAGGCGGCAGAAGATCAGCACGAGTAGGAACTAATGTTCCTGGAGCAGGGATAGGTAAAGGCATGGTAGCAGCAAGGGACCTACATCTCTTGCGAGATGGTCCGACAGGTGACTTAAAAGAAGAATCCCTAGTTGACAACTCGAATGTTGTCGGTGGGTACATAGTAGATAATGGGGCAGATCTCTAATGGCGAAAGGCCTTGCTACCCCGTGAAGTCCTAGTAGGTGGTGGATAAATGAATCTCGATGGTGTAGATGAATCAGCAATGGCGGTAATTGGTGAAGTATGCCTATATAAAGCCTGATCTGAAGTAGAATGCCTAGATGAAGAATGGTATCCTGGAGAATGGTCTGAAGATGAATGATCAGATGATGAATGGTCTAATGATGAACCTGGAGTAAAACGATCTATATGATGTGATGTGTACCTCAGTTCCAAGCGATGAGAAGGTAAGGGTCCAACCGTCTTCCTTGTGGTCAAAGCCCTACATGGCCCACCAGGATATGTGCGGTAAAGTTGACCTACATGAATGTCCTATCCAGGTCGGATAAGAATAGCTCGTCATCGACAAACCTCGGGTGGTGCAACAATAGGTGAGATGATATCGGTAGATGGTGCAACAATAGTAGGTGGTGCTGGTAGAATGGGAGCTGTAGAGATCCCTGACGTAGGAGTAGTTAGTGATGATGATCCTAATGGTGAAGATGGTCATGATGCAACTCTGCTCCTCCATCTAGCAACCATAGCATCATAAGGTGCAGATGATACATGCCTCTCAGGCAACTTAGTGTCCGACTTAAAATCATCCGAACATAGACAAGGTGAAACCATTGGTGCTACTGGTACAGGAGGTAGTAAACCCTCCGATGGACCAGACTCTAACGATGAATGAGTATCTCGCTCAAGTACCCCGGCAGGTGAAGCGACAGTAGCCGCCCCCACCTTCGGTGCAACAGGTAAGTCAGCCGATACAACAGGGGCCTCAATAGGAATAAAACCAAAAAGAATGACTCGTGAGATAGAGGATCCCATGTTCTTGTCCAATGAATCAGAAGAAATAGAAATGACTAGAGCTGCCACAACCTACACAAGCAAAAGTTTATATAAATTCCCTTTATATGAAACCATGCAAAGTGCGTGCAATGCAGAAAAATATAAATGTGATGTAAAATATAATCATGGAAAAATTAAACGTAATATAATTATAGAAATGTATTATACTTAATACTCGTATACTTATTGATAGTAATTATATACATAAGCAAGTAGACACACGTAGGATCACATACTGGTTATAGACCATACCTAATATACTACCTGGTTCTCTATAACCCTGGCTCTGGATACCAATCTGTCATACCCCCAAATGGGGCCTGAACGGAATACGTGCTCGAGGGCGTGACATCATAATATTGATCACACAAGATCAAGGGAACGACCACTAATTAGACATTTTGAAAACAATCATACTCGTTGCATTGATTTAAAATAAATAGTCTTACAAACCGTTCAAATATAATTAAAAGAGTTACGGAAGCATAAGTAAATTGTAGCGGAAGCAAAATTAGTTTTGACAAACAACAACGAGCATGAATATAAGATAACTCTTGAAATCATTGAAGTCACATAGCACATAGACTCCAAATAGCATCTTGAGAATAGATCCAAGCTAAGTACATGAAAAAATTGCTTAAAACGTCAACAAAAGTTAGTGAATTTATAGGTTTAGTTTAAATGTAATAAGGTGGATCATAAGATTTCCAAAACGCATGTGACAATTATAACAGATATAATTTTACATAAAAAGCATTTACGTTGCACTAAGCTCATGACACCGAGACTCAATAGGTATGAAGCATTTAATTATGCCAAGTAAAGCTTGCCCTACAGGTATCTGACCAAGATCGCCTAAACGAAATCCGACATGTTATACGTCCGTTAGTTCGGTACCACCGCAACTAATAAGTGCTACTTACCCGAACGGGGATAATCAGTCCCCGTAGATCTATTTATAACACTCACGCTTACTTAACCAATGGTCGGTCAAGAAATTAACGGTTCATGATAATTTTGGGCAATAGTGGTCCGTACGCTACTTAGGCAACACGTAAACCGGGAAAATCTCACGTAAAGTACTTGTGTCCATTTTTTTGGAAAGCAACAATTTTCTCACCCCAAAGTCATAAAACGTAAGTAAAATCAGTAGAAAGGTGAGGCTATGAACTCACCTTAGCAAGATGAGTGAATGATTATCACGTAAACAAAGAACGATACACAATCCTAGACGCGACCTAAAGGGATGACGCGTCTTAGGAAAAAGTAGAATGTACGAAACGAACTACGAAACGCTTATAAGAGAAAGAGACATCCATGTGTGTATATGTTTTAGTTTATTTAAACATGACTAAATGAAATTGTAAAGTTTATCATTAAGTCCCGCCGTTAATCCGAAAATTACTATATCTAGAAAGTTTCCATTTAAGGAAAGTTTAAGATTTTCGGACGTTAATATCGTCCCCTATATTTTCTAAGTCCATGTTTCAAAAACGCACTATCTAAACCTAAACGCTTAACTTCTACGTTCATCTCGCTAATATATGCCAAAAGTTACCATTTTTAGAAGTTTTCCGTTTTTAGAATCCTGACTTCACAATAATATGTTCATGACGTTTCAAATGTTCCTACTTAATATACTAGTGTTACTATATGTTTCGCCAATGTTTTAAAAGCTCAAACATGTCTGAAAGTGTCCGAAAACACACTTTTATATTCTAATCAACACCTAATATTACAAGTTTGCCGAAAAATGTTCCTAACTTCCAACGGCCATAACTTAGTCGTTTTATGTCTGTTTTTAGCGCTTTTTATATCGAAACGACCGGGGAATCATTATATACAAAAATCTTGGACTTTTAATACTTTAAAACATTTTTAATCACCCCTTAACCCCTATATAAATTTTGGACAGCCACTTATGTATGCTCAAATCGCTTCAAAAATCAATCCAAACTTCTCAATAGTGCTTAGACTAATCCTAATCCCTATTAACTACTAATCCAACATCAAAACCACACTTAAAACTATTCTAATCCCATCCTCATCATTGTTGCAACATAATTTTCATCTCAACTTCACCTCAATCATAATACTATTAACATACTACTTTTATTTCAATAAGATTTAACAAGATCTTATTTCACTTTCATTTTCAAAAGATACACAAACACATGGAGTCATAATATTGAATAAAAACTCAAGAATAAAAGAGAAATCAAAGAAAGGATCAAGAATTTACTTACAAGATGAGAAGAATAAGCTAGAAACACAAGATCTAAACTATATAACCCTATATCATGAAAAACCAATGAAAACCCTTGAAACCCTAACTTTGATCTTGAATATAAACCCTTTAAATCAACAAACCAACACTTCAAAACACCTTATATAACCGTTACTAACAACCTAGAACACTTGGATCTTGCTAGAAATCACTAAAAATGAAGTATGTATGTGTGTGTTTTTGACCGTAGGTTTGGAGGAAAATGGGAGAAGAGAGAAAAGTTTTTAAGGGCTTGCAAATGAATGAATGACCTAGAAATGTTATAAGGTGGTATACATAGAAGGACTTAAGGATTTAGGGTATCCCTTGGGTCAATCCAAGTGGCTTGAACCACACCCTTAAAGTGGATATGGTTCATGAGTTTTGGGAACAAGGAAGGGACCAAGAACAAATTTTACTAGCCATTTGGAAATAAAATGAATGAATCCTTAAAGTTGCTCAGTGGAATAGTGGTCCTCACCATGCAAAGGTACAAAGTAGTTTAAGAGCTTACAAGCTCATGCATGGTGCATGGGAGGGTGAAGACAAGAGTGTCATTTTCTTGCACATGTGTTTGTTTAATGGATAAAAAAGTGAAAAAATGCTCTTTGAATTAATTAAGTGTGTGTGTGCGTATTTGGAGTAGAGGGGGAGAGGATGCATGAAATTATTGGCATTAAAACACGATACATACGATAACTAGGGTTTACATGTAAAGGTGACAAGTTTATGGGTCTCCGTTTGACCTAAAACGTGAAAAACGTAAAATGCAAGCGAAAAACGTAGAAATCGTAAACGGAAGTGTACGTAATGTACGTATCACTTTAAAATGATAAAATCATGCATATAATACTTAGACTAATCCAAGTTTGAAGTCGCAACGCATCCATGACGTTTTTCAGTTTTTACGCGGGATAACTTCCTGGTTTTAAGTTAAATGTAAACGTAACGTATAAAAGTCAAAATAATGAACGGAATAGTTTAAAATAATGACCTGAAATTTACAAGGTGTGACATCTTTGATCAATGAAACACACTCTGCAAGTATACATACCAATATGGCAGGTAATGCTTCCTTTTTTAATGGCAATGTCTGGTTTGACATTAATATTTCTAAGCATTTTTGCCAATTCTAGTCGGTGTGTTAAGACTATAACTCTGGGTTGGATTCTAGACTCTGGGGCTAATGAGCATTTAAATGTGTCTACTGTTGGGATGTTTAATATTGTGGATATATCTGATTTAAAAATTATTGTTGGTCATCTCAATGGTACTTCAGCAACAATTAGTCATGTTCAAAATTTAAGGTTAACCTTTAATGTGGTTCTTTATGATGTTCTTGTGGTTCCTAGCTACTATGTTAGTTTGTTATCTGTCAATAAACATATTAGAGATAGTATAATGTTTGTTGAATTTGATGAAGATAAATGTTATATCTAGGACTTGAAAAGAGAGAGGGGGAGTCTTGAGGACTGGTAGTAAAAATGGTAGTCTATATCTATTGGATATAAATAATGATAGTTCTGTTGGAAAGTCTAATGTGGTATTGTCTTTTTATGTGTCTAAATTGTTGTGGCACAATAGACTTGGTCATCCTGCTGATCAAGTTTTATATGTGCTTAAAAATGAACTTAGTATTTCTAAGAACACTTCCGTGCTATTTGTGAGGTATGCCATAGGGATAAGCAGACTAGGTAACTGTTTCCCTTGTTTGACCACAAGTCTAAGACTGTTGGTGAACTTTTTCATCTTGACTTGTGAGGCCCTTACAGGGTTCCTAGCAGAGAAGGTTTTAGATACTTCTTGACTGTTGTTGATGATTTTTCCAGGGCTGTATAGTTTTACTTAGTTAAAACTAAGGATGAGGTCTTTGATGTGTTTGTTTCCCATATTAACTTGATTCATAATCAGTTAGGTGTTAAACTTAAAACTATTAGATCTGATAATGAAACTAAGTTTGTTAATAAGAATATAGATAATGTGTTTTGTGATTTGGGAATTATGCATCAGACCTCTTGTGCTTATACTCCTCAGCCGAATGAGATTGCTAAAAGGAAACATATACACTTGTTAAATGTTGCATGGAGTCTTATGTTTCAAGGGGAATTCCTTTAAGATTTTGGTCTGATTGTATTCTGACCGTTGTGTATCTTATAAACATGCTACCATCATTTGTATTAAATGGTAAATCTCCTTTTGAGTTGGTTCATAAAAAGAAACCTAATCTTTCCCACTTAAGGTGTTTTGGTTGTCTATGTTTTTCTACTATATTAAATAATATATTCTAATGAGAAAAAGGCATATAAACTTTTAAGTATGGATTCCAAAAATGTCTTCATTTAATAAATGTTAGATTTTATGAAAACATTTTTCTGTTTAAACAGAAAACATATGATTCAACTTATGTAGAGAATACAAGTGAGGTTGATCACTTGAAGTTTTTTGATAGTCATATGCCTTAAAGTCCCAATGACAAAGGGAAAGACTCATCAGTTGAGGAGAGCAGTATCCAACCTTCTGATGATATTGCAGATTCTGCACAAGGTGTGTATTAAGAAGGATGGCACTCTACAACCCACTTTGATGATCAAAATTGGTCTGAGGGCAATATTCACAGTTCGACTCATAATGTAAATGGTTTTGATGATTTGTAGACACCTGTATTAAGAAGGTCTAGCAGGCAATCTAAGTTGCCTGTCAAATTGAATGATTATGTGCTTAATTCTAATGTTAAATATAGATTGTGAAAGGTGTGAGTTATTCTAAACTGAAAGGTGCTAATATGTGTTTTGCCACTACTTTTAATAAATTTGTTGAACCTACTTGCTTAAGTGATGCTTTGTATAATCCTAATTGGGTAGAGGCTATGAATAATAAGATTGAAGCTTTAAACAAAAATAATACTTAGACTGAATGTGATTTTCCTCATGGTAGGAAACCTATAGGAAATAAATGGATATAAAAAATTAAATACAAAGCTTCTGGTGAAATACAAAGGTATAAAGCTAGACTTGTGGCTAAAGGGTTTAGCTAAAGGGAAGGTTTTGATTATGATGTGACTTTTAGTCATGTTGTTAAAATGATTATTATTAGGTGTTTAATCAGTATTGTTGTTTTGTAATTCTTAGCCATTATATCAATTAGATGTTAATAATGCTTTTTTATATGGAGATTTGAAAGAGGATGTTTATATGTCTTTACCTCAAGGGTATGATAGTGGTACTAAGAATAAAGTATGCAAGTTAAACAAGTCTTTGTATGGTTTAAAGCAGACTCCAAGACAGTGAAATGCTAAACTTACCACTACCTTAATTGAGCATGGATTTGAGCAAAGCAAGTTTGATTATTCTTTATATTTGCAAAATAAAGGAAGTATGTTTGTTGCTTTGCTTGTGTATGTTGATGATATTATGATTACTAGAAATGATGAAACTAAGATTAACGCCTCTAAGAAGTTTTTTAGCACTAAGTTTCTTATAAAGGACTTAGGTGAATTAAAATATTTTCTGGGTATAGAGGTTTTAAAGAATGATAAAGGTATATGTATGACACAAAGGAAATATTGTTTAGAATTGTTACATGAGTATGGTTTCCTTGCTGCTAAACCTGTTGATATCCCTTTTCCTGAGAATACTATTTTAAACCATGTTGAAACTAACAAACATTAATTTCTTAAAGATTTTACTAGTTATCAGAAGTTAGTTGGAAAATTGATTTATTTGACTCAAACTAGGCCTAACATTAGCTATGTTGTTCACTGCTCGAGTCAGCACATGCATACTCCTTTACATTCTCATTTTAAGGCTGCTTTAAGGGGTTTTAGGTACTTAAAAGGTTCTCCTATTTTAGGTATGCAATTCAACAAAAGTTCTTATTTAAAAGTTAGAGCTTATGCTGATGCAGATTTGGCAAAGTGTCCTAAGACGAGAAAATTTGTTACTGGTTATTGTTTTTTCTTGGGTCAATCTCTTATTTAATGGAAAACTAAAAAAGCAAGCCACTTTATCTCGAAGTTCATCTGAAGCTGAATATAGAAGTATGGCTTCTATTACATGTGAGATAATTTAGTTGGGAAATCTGTTGCATAGTCTTGGTCTAACATCTTTATATCATGTCTCATTATTTTGTGATAATAGCTCAGCTATTCAAATAGCTGGGAATCCAGTTTTTCATGAAAACAAAACATTTTGAGATAGATGTCCATATTGTAAGAGAGAAAGAATCTACAGGAATTATAAAAACTTTGAAAATTCATACTGATTCTCAAATTGTAGATATTTTCACCAATTGTCTGGGTGTTGTTCAACAGAAGTTGTTTTGTAGGAATCTTGGTTTGTTTGATATGTTTGCAGGTAAAGGTGTTGAAAGAGTGAAGCAGAAAGATATGCGAAGCAAGCAGAATATATCAGCTTGAGGGGGGATGTTAAAGAAACAAGTCAATCTTTTGGTAAACATAGTTAGAGGGACTGAAGTTGATAATGAGCTAAAGATATTTAGCTGCGAATGTTGTTTTGGAGTTGTCTAGCAAGTCTCAAGGAGTTTAAGGACCTAAGTGTGAATAGCCATTATATAAGTTATTCACAGTTAGGATTTCAGTCATTCACTTGTTTACACAGTTTTAGAACTCTCTTATTTTTCTCTCTTTTGTATTGTTGATCTTGTATAATCATCTTCAAGCTATCATTCTCTAATAATTTGTGAGTCTGTGTATTGTCTTCTTGATTAATCTGTTTGATCTAGTTAGGTGTGTGTTGAGTGATTGTAGTGAGGTTTGATATGATTCACCTGGTGGGGACTATTTATCATCTTTTGTATTTGTTTGGTGAATACACATTTGTAGACTCATCTTCTTGAACCTTTAAGTAATAAATGAGTGCAAAAGAGGTTGGTTGAGTGCAATCAATGATTCTTGGTGTGTTTTTGATATATCTTACAGTTTGTCTATGTCTAGTTTGTCCAAGTTCTTTGTAGTGCTTGGTGTGATTTTTGTTTTTGTCGTTAGGGTTCTCAAGGTCAATCAATATGTGTTGCTCATACGGTTTTTTGATACCACATACGAGGACATTCATCATCGTAAATCAAAGAGTAGATGATGGTAACGTGAACGTATTTTATCTACTTTCATTATATTGTTTTGGTACTTACCTTTTCATATAAAAAAATTATGCATTGCTATTATTTGTATTATGACCTACAACATAATTTGAATCCCGTACGTATTTTAACTATGACACATCATATGTCATAGAGCTATTTTGTAGTCGTAGGCAAGCAAAACTGTGTGGACGTCTACATTAGCTCAGCGTAATCCTAAACCTCTCTATACCTGTGGAATTATTTTTTTAAGTGTATAATTAGTAACATCGAAATTAAAGCATCGCCTGAAAGAAATTTATAGTGCCACTAATTTGACAAATCTTTTAAACAAAATTGTAAGTTTCCATTTGAGCTGTGTCGTGTGGCTTTCTGGAGCTATGACCAAGTTATAGCATACTTAGTACTCTATTAAATTCGTGAATTGCATTAATCAATGACCTCATGTTCATTTCCCACCCATTTTAAGCAATGTACATATCGATTTAGTACATAGTGTCTTTTAGTCCGATAATAAAAATTGAAAGCCATTTAGCGAAGTATAAACAGTGTAAAAAAATCACAAAAAATGTTACCGTTTTCTTCTTAGTTACAGCGGGCTTTCCACATTTCTTTGAAGCGTATAAATAAAAATATGAAAATGTAAAGATCAGAAATATGTAAAAAAAAGTAACAACAATGAAAATTAGAAATTGATGGAATAGGAGACTCACCATGTCTATGTGCAAATAAAGGGGTCTCGGAAGGGTGTGCAAAAAGTGCAGTCGCAGTGGGCCTTTACTTAAAATAGCCACATTTTTATTAATTTTGCATATAAATATGTATAGTATTAAACATATATGATCCTTATAATCCAGGTTTGTATGCTACTTCTTTTTACTTTACAAGTGTAATGAGGCCTCTTTGATGTTATTGCCTAAGGCTACCGAAAACTACGAGATAGCCCTGTCTGGAAATGAAGGTCTGAAAAAATGTATAGGGTTTTGGTTGGTGTATGAGTTGGGTTTTAAACGGTTTGTATGCACGAGGCGGTGGGGAGCAACGGAGGTAGGGGTGCGACTGTGTTGGTGCGGCAGCACACATCTGTAAAAAATGAAAAAAAAATCGAAACCCAAAGTCATTAAAAGAAATAAGCAAAAAAAAAAGGTTTTTTATAATGCTTTTTTAACGCTCTAGATGTGTTTTAATTTGTTTGTGTTTTTTGATTTTTTAGGAACCTGTTATGTTTAATGATAGATCTTGAAGAGAAGCTTCAGGAAGAAAATAGAGATGATTTGGTGAGAAGAGTGTGTGTGAAAGAAGGAAGGAGAAGATAATTTAATTTAGAGATAGTTAGCTGTTAAGTGAGAATTTTTATATTCATGTTATTATAGGTTTTACTATTCATACACTCTAATTTTGCTGTTGCTAGACTATTTTATTATTTGTTTGGCCCAAAGTGCCATCCTGATGGATGTTCTTTTTATTAAGAAAAAATTACATGTTTTTCGTTCCTATTGTTTACATCAAATAACACTTTTAGTCCCTATTCGATTTTAATTACGCCACTCCTCCCTAATTTTAAAACTAATAACCCTCATGATACCTATTTTGGATGGGTGTTATCTTTTTCGTTAAGTCTTATATTCCTGAGGACATTTTGGTCTTTTCCATTATTATAATATTAAAATTATACAAAAATAAATACTTATCTTCGTCTCTTTTGTTAATACACACAGTTAGATCCACAATGTTTATACACAGAGTAAAATCGACTTCTACAAGCACACAAAAACCATAAACACAAAACCCTTGAGATCAAGCAATAATCATCTACACTTGTTTTCAGATTTATAAAAGCACACACATATAAAACCACATAAACAACTACTATCATCATCTTCAACATCAACCCACAACCTCAACCGCCATTGGCCACCACCAGCCCCCGCTTAACAACAGACCACCATCGTCGCTCACAAACCACCACCATCGATGACGAACTACCACCATTAGCCACGAACCACTCTCATGGCTGACGACCAACCACCTCCGTCCACCGCTGTCAACCTCAATCGACGACCACCTAACCGCCGGCCTAATACCCACCCACTAACCCTTCAACAAATTTCTTCAATTTAAAAAAAACCCTAAAAATCCCCAAACCTTACAATAGTCATCTTAGATCTATTATACCGCAATAACAACCCACCACGGATCTGGTCTTATATCTAAAACAACCATATCCATTTTAAGAAAAAAATTACACCATACCTCCACCCACCAAAAAGAGATAGAAAAACACTTCAAAAATTTAACACAACAAAAACATATGACCCACCATTCCCCATCAGAAGACATACTCGTTTGTTTCTCTCTCTCTCTCTAATTGTATTTGTCTCCACTCATAAGTGTGTGTAGTAGTGTGCGTATGTGTGTACCAGTGTGTGTGAGAATAATGCGTATCTAAAAAAGATATGAGTTAATTAGTTGTATTATATTATATACTTGTTTATAAACCAGTGAAATCATAGGTATCTCAAAAAGATATGAGTTAATTAGTTGTATTATATTATATACTTGTTTATAAACCATTGAAATCATGGGTATCTCAAAAAGATATGAGTTAATTACTTAAATGGTGTTTGTGGTTTGTCAGGTATAACGAATTTAATCAGTGAAATTTTTTTTGCGGATCTTCTCCTTATGGTTTTGACCCATGATATCGTATAAATACGTACTAGCCGTATGTATATAATATTAAGTATCCCGTTAGAAATAATAATCACTTTAGAAAAAGTAATAATTAAATCTTTAGGAGTCGTATCCCAACGAGAATTGAATTTGAGATTCACGTTATGTTTTCCGTTATATGCTTGAATATCTTTTAGTTTTTGGTTTTGGTTTTAATACTAATATAATAATAAGCTATAATAAAAGTAAGAAATAACTAAAACGGATATGCTTGTCAAGTGATGTGAATCGATAATTAAATGTGAAAGAAAAGGATAATAAAGAATTGGTACCCGTTTAAAAACTGTTTTCTCACAACGTTGGTTTATATTGAAAACAATCATTTATTTTGATACAAATTACTTTAAATGATGACGAATTAACACCCGTAAAAATATTATTTTCTCACGACGTTGGTCTATTTTGAAAACGATATCTTATAAAAGCATTAATTACTAGATTTGATGTTTGATTATTTCTCCGGATTTTGCCCTTCGAAATATTCAAATAAGAAATCTAAATAATCCGAAAATTATTAATCAACAAGTCTCTTTTTAATCCACACTTAACTCACTGTCCACGGTCACTTAACAAGCATACTAAAACTACTCGCTAATCATAATAAACGAATAAGCAATAAAAGACATAATAAGCTAAATTAAACTATAACTACTAAAATGAAAAAAGGGAAAAGAAAGTAGAACCCGAATGATGAACCGATACGAACGAAAACATCCGATTATATAAACTAGACTTAATGTTAAGTGTATTTCTTAAGTATACTTTATTCACTTAATAGATTATAAAGTGTTTAAACATTATTCTCTAAAAAGCTATTAAATTATAACTAAGATTTAAACTTAGACAATAAGCTAGCTTATGTAACCCGTAAGCTCCTCGCCGTAGTGTAGAATCGAGCCATAACAAAACAAATAAAGATAAGACGAAACAATAAGCCAACAAGGATTAAGACGAATAAAATCAATAAGCAAAAATTAATAAGCCACTTTTAAAATTCTATGAAAACTTTTTAAATCTTAAATGAAACTACCTAAATCTACTTTGATTAGAAAAGAAGCCGAAACCTTATTAAGCACTTTTTAATATTGAAACTAGCTTAAAACTAAACTAAATGCAATAAGCTCTAAAACCTTAGTCACATTACTAGAGTCTTATCTCTTATTGTTAAACATGAATATGTTAAAATCTTATCACAAAGAATCAGGCATACTTAAAATAGCGACAAAAGAAACTGAAAATGAACGTTGACAATTGCCTCTTTAGTCAATTTCTACACGTGTATCATTTTTTTTAGTAGTGTACCATGTAGCTATCTGTAATCTGGTCTATCATTTATTCTCTAAAGCGTCCCCGTTTTAACCACTTATTCAATAATAGATAAAAACTACGATAAAAATTAAATAACATTATTTAAAAGGCTTTATAAACGGGATTTCATCATCTTTGATTTTCACAATCCCCAAACCAAGCTTAAAACGAAATCACAGTTAAATATAAGATTAGACGCTAACACTACTCATAAATGCTAATTGTGTAAACGCAGCTACTTTTCGCTCCCTTATTCCTAATTTCTTCTAAAGATTTTATTCGGAAAACATAATGTGAATCGAGATTACTTATTTTAATATATATTAAGGCCTTATTACTATAAAGGTAACCGATTTAAACCACAATTAGTTTGAAATCCTTTCCTAACGAGACAATATGGTGAGAATAAGGTCCATATTAAGGTTCTAATTTCGCATGATTTAGGGGTTATCCTTTTTATTTCATCCGAAACAACTCAAATACGAGTCCAGAGACAAAGGCTTTATTTAGATAACCTCGGAGTCAAAATTTAGCTTTATTATTATTATTATTATTATTATTATTATTATTATTGCAACATTGTTATCCCTCGGTCCTTTAAACATTTGGACCATCGGGGTCCTAATGACAGAGCAGTAGTCTATATTTCGACTCGGTAATTTCCATCGACCTTTTTGAAGGGACTGAACATTCGGGCGTCCTAAAACAGACAGAGCAAGTAAATTGTACCAGTCTCAGATTATTATTATTCATATGGCCTTCTTTTGAAGACATGCCACATCGGGGAGCGAACCGACCCGAGATTAGTAGCTTTTATCAGCCCCTAGGTTCTTTCTTAATATTAATTATTACCTCTACCTTTTAAACGACTGCAACATCGGGTGTCTTAACCGACAAGAAGCAGTGGTCTTATTTCGGATTTAGTTTATTACAATATCATTATTATTATAGCCAAACTTCAAGTCCTGTGGTCTTTTAGCTTCCGAGACATCGGGCGTCCTAACCGACAAGACCAAAGAAGAGTCCCAACACTGAAGAACCTCGAAGGTTACCTTACCTTTCACCAGAGGGAATATCTACGAAGAATTTAAACTAAGAATCGCAAAATAAAACCAAGTAAATTTTATTCATTTATAAAAATTATAACCCGCATTTAATATCTTTGTAATTTCTTTTCTAGCTCTTTGCTAGTTTATAAAATTTTGCCGTTCAAAAAAAAAGAAAGATATGCGAAGCAAGCAGAATATATCAGCTTGAGGGGGGATGTTAAAGAAACAAGTCAATCTTTTGGTAAACATAGTTAGAGGGACTGAAGTTGATAATGAGCTAAAGATATTTAGCTGCGAATGTTGTTTTGGAGTTGTCTAGCAAGTCTCAAGGAGTTTAAGGACCTAAGTGTGAATAGCCATTATATAAGTTATTCACAGTTAGGATTTCAGTCATTCACTTGTTTACACAGTTTTAGAACTCTCTTATTTTTCTCTCTTTTGTATTGTTGATCTTGTATAATCATCTTCAAGCTATCATTCTCTAATAATTTGTGAGTCTGTGTATTGTCTTCTTGATTAATCTGTTTGATCTAGTTAGGTGTGTGTTGAGTGATTGTAGTGAGGTTTGATATGATTCACCTGGTGGGGACTATTTATCATCTTTTGTATTTGTTTGGTGAATACACATTTGTAGACTCATCTTCTTGAACCTTTAAGTAATAAATGAGTGCAAAAGAGGTTGGTTGAGTGCAATCAATGATTCTTGGTGTGTTTTTGATATATCTCACAGTTTGTCTATGTCTAGTTTGTCCAAGTTCTTTGTAGTGCTTGGTGTGATTTTTGTTTTTGTCGTTAGGGTTCTCAAGGTCAATCAATATGTGTTGCTCATACGGTTTTTTGATACCACATACGAGGACATTCATCATCGTAAATCAAAGAGTAGATGATGGTAACGTGAATGTATTTTATCTACTTTCATTATATTGTTTTGGTACTTACCTTTTCATATAAAAAAAATTATGCATTGCTATTATTTGTATTATGACCTACAACATAATTTGAATCCCGTACGTATTTTAACTATGACACATCATATGTCATAGAGCTATTTTGTAGTCGTAGGCAAGCAAAACTGTGTGGACGTCTACATTAGCTCAGCGTAATCCTAAACCTCTCTATACTTGTGGAATTATTTTTTTAAGTGTATAATTAGTAACATCGAAATTAAAGCATCGCCTGAAAGAAATTTATAGTGCCACTAATTTGACAAATCTTTTAAACAAAATTGTAAGTTTCCATTTGAGCTGTGTCGTGTGGCTTTCTGGAGCTATGACCAAGTTATAGCATACTTAGTACTCTATTAAATTCGTGAATTGCATTAATCAATGACCTCATGTTCATTTCCCACCCATTTTAAGCAATGTACATATCGATTTAGTACATAGTGTCTTTTAGTCCGATAATAAAAATTGAAAGCCATTTAGCGAAGTATAAACAGTGTAAAAAAATCACAAAAAATGTTACCGTTTTCTTCTTAGTTACAGCGGGCTTTCCACATTTCTTTGAAGCGTATAAATAAAAATATGAAAATGTAAAGATCAGAAATATGTAAAAAAAAGTAACAACAATGAAAATTAGAAATTGATGGAATAGGAGACTCACCATGTCTATGTGCAAATAAAGGGGTCTCGGAAGGGTGTGCAAAAAGTGCAGTCGCAGTGGGCCTTTACTTAAAATAGTCACATTTTTATTAATTTTGCATATAAATACGTATAGTATTAAACATATATGATCCTTATAATCCAGGTTTGCATGCTACTTCTTTTTACTTTACAAGTGTAATGAGGCCTCTTTGATGTTATTGCCTAAGGCTACCGAAAACTACGAGATAGCCCTGTCTGGAAATGAAGGTCTGAAAAAATGTATAGGGTTTTGGTTGGTGTATGAGTTGGGTTTTAAACGGTTTGTATGCACGAGGCGGTGGGGAGCAACGGAGGTAGGGGTGCGACTGTGTTGGTGCGGCAGCACACATCTGTAAAAAATGAAAAAAAAATCGAAACCCAAAGTCATTAAAAGAAATAAGCAAAAAAAAAGGTTTTTTATAATGCTTTTTTAACGCTCTAGATGTGTTTTAATTTGTTGGTGTTTTTTGATTTTTTAGGAACCTGTTATGTTTGATGATAGATCTTGAAGAGAAGCTTCACGAAGAAAATAGAGATGATTTGCTAAGAAGAGTGTGTGTGTGGGGGGGGGGGGGGGGTGGGGGGGAGTTTTGAGAAGAGTGTGTGTGAAAGAAGGAAGGAGAAGATAATTTAATTTAGAGATAGTTAGCTGTTAAGTGAGAATTTTTATATTCATGTTATTATAGGTTTTACTATTCATACACTCTAATTTTGCTGTTGCTAGACTATTTTATTATTTGTTTGGCCCAAAGTGCCATCCCGATGGATGTTCTTTTTATTAAGAAAAAATTACATGTTTTTCGTTCCTATTGTTTACATCAAATAACACTTTTAGTCCCTATTCGATTTTAATTACGCCACTCTTCCCTAATTTTAAAACTAATAACCCTCATGATACCTATTTTGGATGGGTGTTATCTTTTTCGTTAAGTCTTATATTCCTGAGGACATTTTGGTCTTTTCCATTATTATAATATTAAAATTATACAAAAATAAATACTTATCTTCGTCTCTTTTGTTAATACACACAGTTAGATCCACAATGTTTATACACAGAGTAAAATCGACTTCTACAAGCACACAAAAACCATAAACACAAAACCCTTGAGATCAAGCAATAATCATCTACACTTGTTTTCAGATTTATAAAAGCACACACATATAAAACCACATAAACAACTACTATCATCATCTTCAACATCAACCCACAACCTCAACCGCCATTGGCCACCACCAGCCCCCTCTTAACAACAGACCACCATCGTCGCTCACAAACCACCACCATCGATGACGAACTACCACCATTAGCCATGAACCACTCTCATGGCTGACGACCAACCACCTCCGTCCACCGCTGTCAACCTCAATCGACGACCACCTAACCGCCGGCCTAATACCCACCCACTAACCCTTTAACAAATTTCTTCAATTTAAAAAAACCCTAAAAATCCCCAAACCTTACAATAGTCATCTTAGATCTATTATACCGCAACAACAACCCACCACGGATCTGGTCTTATATCCAAAACAACCATATTCATTTTAAGAAAAAAATTACACCATACCTCCACCCACCAAAAAGAGATAGAAAAACACTTCAAAAATTTAACACCACAAAAACATATGACCCACCATTCCCCATCAGAAGACATACTCGTTGTTTCTCTCTCTCTAATTGTATTTGTCTCCACTCATAAGTGTGTGTAGTAGTGTGCGTATGTGTGTACCAGTGTGTGTGAGAATCATGGGTATCTCAAAAAGATATGAGTTAATTAGTTGTATTATATTATATACTTGTTTATAAACCAGTGAAATCATAGGTATCTCAAAAAGATATGAGTTAATTAGTTGTATTATATTATATACTTGTTTATAAACCATTGAAATCATGGGTATCTCAAAAAGATATGAGTTAATTACTTAAATGGTGTTTGTGGTTTGTCAGGTATAACGAATTTAATCAGTGAAACTTTTTTTTACGGATCTTCTCCTTATGGTTTTGACCCATGATATCGTATAAAAATGTACTAGCCGTATGTATATAATATTAAGTATCCCGTTAGAAATAATAATCACTTTAGAAAAAGTAATAATTAAATCTTCCAGAGTCGTATCCCAACGAGAATTGAATTTGAGATTCACGTTATGTTTTCCGTTATATGCTTGAATATCTTTTAGTTTTTGTTTTGGTTTTAATACTAATATAATAATAAGCTATAATAAAACTAAGAAATAACTAAAACAGATATGCTTGTCAAGTGATGTGAATCGATAATTAAATATGAAATAAAAGGATAATAAAGAATTGGTACCCGTTTAAAAACTATTTTCTCACAACGTTGGTTTATATTAAAAACAATCATTTATTTTGATACAAATTACTTTAAATGATGACGAATTAACACTTGTAAAAATATTATTTTCTCACGACGTTGGTCTATTTTGAAAACGATATCTTATAAAAGCATTAATTACAAGATTTGATGTTGGATTATTTCTTTGGCTTTTGCCCTTCATAATATTCAAATAAGAAATCTAAATAATCCGAAAATTATTAATCAACAAGTCTCTTTTTAATCCACACTTAACTCACTGTCCACGGTCACTTAACAAGCATACTAAAACTACTCGCTAATCATAATAAACGAATAAGCAATAAAAGACATAATAAGCTAAATTAAACTATAACTACTAAAATGAAAAAAGGGAAAAGAAAGTAGAACCCGAATGATGAACCGATACGAACGAAAACATCCGATTGTATAAACTAGACTTAATGTTAAGTGTATTTCTTAAGTATACTGTATTCACTTAATAAATTATAAAGTGTTTAAACTTTATTCTCTAAAAAGCTATTCAATTCTAACTAAGATTTAAACTTAGACAATAAGCTAGCTTATGTAACCCGTAAGCTCCACGTCGTAGTGTAGAATCGAGCCATAACAAAACAAATAAAGATAAGACGAAACAATACGCCAACAAGGATTAAGACAAATAAAATCAATAAGCAAAAATTAATAAGCCACTTTTAAAATTCTATGAAAACCTTTTAAATCTTAAATGAAACTACTTAAATCTACTTTGATTAGAAAAGAAGCTAAAACCTTATTAAGCACTTTTTAATATTGAAACAAGCTTAAAACTAAACTAAATGCAATAAGCTCTAAAACCTTAGTTACATTACTAGAGTCTTATCTCTTATTGTTAAACATGAATATGTTATAATCTTATCACAAAGAATCAGGCATACTTAAAATAGCGACAAAAGAAACTGAAAATGAACTTTGACAATTGCCCCTTTAGTCAATTTCTACACGTGTATCGTTTTTTTAGTAGTGTACCATGTAGCTATCTGTAATCTGGTCTAAAACCGAAACATAAGCCTATGATGTTTTAAGCATATCGAACCTAAGAATAAGAAGCCAATAAGCTAACCAAATAATATTTAATATTTTGAAACGAAACCCAAACTAATAAGCAAACACTTAGGCCTAATAAGCTAATAATTGATTTAAAACTAACCAATACCAAACTACCTACTAGAGACGAAAAAGTAACACTAATAGCAATACTCGAACCATAAGCTACATTCGAACAAAAGCAATACTCGAACCGAATTAAGCCTAAACCGGAATAAGCTTACTACCTAACAAAATAGCCATAATCTTGAAACGAAACAAAAACACTAGCCGAATAACCGAACCAAATCAAATAAGAAAATCCGAACTAAATAAGATATGCGATAGCTTATTTGACAAATAAGCTACGAATGACAAGATTAAACTTTAAGGATGAAGCAATCGATATATATAAAAAAAGAACAAACCTGGGGAAATCTCATTTAACCATTCGAACAAACAACGAACAACTATCAATCCGAAAAGCAAACTTCAATAAATGTTTCATTACACATCAATATTTAAACTAATAAATAAGAACTGAATGGAGAAAAAATACATAAAAGAAGAAATCTAATCTACTACTAAACTATGCTACTCCTATCCTAAATCTACCATTCTCATTTACGAGAACTCAAGAACGACCAAAAAACTAAAAAGAAAGGATAAGATGTGTCATGTGCTACTATGCCTCTTTTTATTTCTCCAGCGTAGAAACAAAGCCACCAGACCTGGGCCTTTCCTCTTGTTTGGGCTGAGTCCAAATCCTATTTTAACTTGGCTGCACAGTAAATAAAAGCAATGGGCCACAACTTATGTGTTGGGCCGAGTCTACTAAGTCCTGGGCTGGACTTTTAAAATGGCCATGGGCTGGTATTTTATAAAGGGTTGTTTAGTCGTGATCTTCTAATAAGTATGGGTCGGTCCGACCCATATAAATGGTGTCGGGCCGGTCCAATAAGAAGTGAATGCACCGTCGAACTCGTGATCTCGTGCTCTTTCCAATGGCATGCTCGGTAAATTTTTCCGAATTCGTCTTGACTTCAAATAATAAGCAAACTTGATAGAGTCAAGCCCGAAAATCACCGTTTTTGCTCCGTTTTCAATCCTTAGTACCTGCGAGACATAAAAACACAATACAAACATATTTGCAAGATAACTAACCATATTTTAGTGTTATTAGTCTGTTTTATAGTGTTTTTCGAGGTATAAATGATGTGTGTTTTAGCACACATCAAATTCCCCCACACTAAGTCATTGCTGGTCCCACACGCAATGTTTATAATATACGCCCGGAAAAAAATAATTTAACCCCCCTTAACTTATGACCCCTCACATCAAACAAGAACAGAAAAGGTCTATTAAGATGGTTTAAAATTATTTGTTTCTAAAGCGCCCCCCGTTTAAACCACTTATTCAAAAATAGATAAAAGCTAGGATAAAATTTATATAAAAGGCTTTAAGAACGGGAGTTCGTCATCCTTGATTTTTCACAATCCCCAAACTAAGCTTAAAACAAAATCACAGCTCAATATAAGATTAGATGCTAACACTACTCATAAATGTTAATTGTGTAAACGCAGCTACTTTCCGCTTCCTTATTCCTAATTCCTCTAAGGATTTTATTATTATTATTGGTGACAAATAAATTATGTCCTTATTATCATAAAGGTGCCCGGTTTAGACCATAATTAGTTTGAAATCCTTTAAAGAGACGATATGGTGAGAATAAGGTCCACGTTAAGGTTCTAATTTTGCATGATTTAAGGGTTATCCTTTTTATTTTATCCGAAACAACTCAACTACGAGTCCAGAGACGGAGACTTTATTTAGATAACCCCTGAGTCGAAATTTGGCTGTATTATTATTATCATTATTATAGCAACATTATTAAACCTCTATGTCTTTTAAACAACTGTCACATCGGTATGCGAGCCGACCATGATCTAGTGAACTTTTATCAGCCCACAGTTCTTATTATTATTATTATTATTACCACCACCCTTTAAACGACTGTTACATCGGGCACGAACCGACCATGATTCAGAAGTCTTATTTCGGCTTCGGTTTATTACATTATTATTAGTATTATTAGCCAAATTTCAAGTCATGTGGTCTTGTAGCACCCAAGACATTGGGCGTCCTAATCGACAAGACCCGAGAGCGTACCACAACACTGACAGAACCTCGATGTGTATCTTAATTTCACCAGAAGGAATCTCTACGAAGGGATCTAAACTAAGAATCGCAAAAACCAAAGTAACTTTATTTATTTAACAATTAATTAAGCTGGTGGGAGCAAAAAGCCACAATTAACCTCTATGAGCTCTAAAGAGATCCAGCTACTCCATGCTTAGCATCTAACTTATATTTAACTCTATCATTTTTCGTTCTTTGCAAAATTTTAAAATTAAGCAAACGCTTAGTCTCGAAAGCTAAGGGGAAAGCTAGAGTGTAATACTCGGTCAAGTCATAATTCTCCCTAGTTCTAGCCTACGGGCCTTATTTCTACACATTTTTATATCATTATTTTTTATTTTATTTATTTTATTTTTTCTAATAATAAAATAAAATAATATATTGGTTAAAACAAGGTTGCGAGGGACACAAACAGGCACATGTATGATCATTTCGACAAAAATCCCCTCCCCTCCCCCACTTAGGAACGAAAAAGACAAATGCTTAAAATTCTAAGTGTGAAAGAGGAAACAAAATCAGATATATATATTACGATCAAGATAGAAGATTTCCCTAGATATAAACATGAAGAT